>VHIU01000347.1:0-83645 GCA_010577795.1 Isatis tinctoria
AAGAGAACTTTAATGTGTACCTTAGAAAAGCTCAGAAAGCATATTTGGGGACCACAAAATGTCCTATGAGGTTTGTAAACAAAACTATTTTCGCAAAACTTCATATAAAGGTAGAGCGCGAAGCATGTGATACAAGTTTGTGTTCCAAAACAGAACTTTAAAGTGTACCTTATAAAAGCTTAGAAAGCATATTTGGAGTCCACAAATGTCTTACGAGTTTCTAAGCAAAACTATTTTCGCAAAACATCTTGTAAGGGTAGAACGCAAAGCATGGGATACAAGTTTGTGTTCCAAAGGAGAACTTTAATGTGTACCTTATAAAAACATAGAAAGTATATTTGGGGTCCAATAAATGTCCTATGAGGTTTCTAAACAAAACTATTTTCGCAAAACTTCTTAAAAAGGTAGAACGCGAAGCAAGGGATACAAGTTATGTTCCAAAAGAGAACTTTGATGTGTAGTTATAAAAAGTTAGAAAGCATATTTGGGGTCCAATAAATGTCCTATGAGGTTTCTAAACAAAACTATTTTCCAAAAACTTCTAATAAAGATAGAATGCAAAGCATGGGATACAAGTTTGTGTTCCAAAAGAGAACTTTGATGTGTACCTTATAAAAGATTAGAAAGCATATTTGGGGTCCAAAAAATGTCCTATGAGGTTTCTAAGCAAAACTATTTTCGCAAAACTTCTTATAAAGGTAGAACGCGAAGCATGGGATACAAGTTTGTGTTCCGAAAGAGAACTTTAATATGTAACTTATAAAAGCTTAGAAAGCATATTTGGGGTCCAAAAAATGTCGTATGATGTTTCTAAGCAAAACTATTTTCGCAAAACTTCTTAATAAGGTAGAACGCGAAGCATGGGATACAAGTTTGTGTTCCAAAGGAGAACTTTAATGTGTACCTTATAAAAGTTTAGAAAGCATATTTGGGATCCAAAAAATGTCCTATGATGTTTCTAAACAAAACTATTTTTCCAAAACTTCTTATAAAGATAGAACGCGAAGCATGGGATACAGGTTTGTGTTCCAAAAGAGAACTTTAATGTGTACCTTATAAAAGCTCAGAAAGCATATTAGGGGACCACAAAATATCCTATGAGGTTTGTAAACAAAACTATTTTCGCAAAACTTCATATAAAGGTAGAGCGCGAAGCATGTGATACAAGTTTGTGTTCCAAAAGAGAACTTTAATGTGTACCTTATAAAAGCTTAGAAAGCATATTTGGGGTCCAAAAAATGTCTTATGAGGTTTTTAAGCAAAACTATTTTCGCAAAACTTCTTAATAAGGTAGAACGCGAAGCATGTGATACAATTTTGTGTTCCAAAGGAGAACTTTAATGTGTACCTTATAAAAGCTTAGAAAGCATATTTGGGGTCCAAAAAATGTCCAATGATGTTTCTAAACAAAACTATTTTCCCAAAAATTCTTATAAAGATAGAACGCGAAGCATGGGATACAAGTTTGTGTTCCAAAAGAGAACTTAAATGTGTACCTCATAAAAGCTTAGAAAGCATATTTGGGGTCCAAAAAATGTCCTATGAGGTTTCTAAGCAAAACTATTTTTGCAAAACTTCTTGTAAAGGTAGAACGTGAAGCGTGGGATACAAGTTTGTGTTCCAAAACAGCACTTTAATGTGTACCTTATAAAAGCTTAGAAAGCATATTTGGAGTCCACAAAATGTCCTACGAGGTTTCTAAGCAAAACTATTTTCGCAAAACATCTTGTAAGGGTAGAACGCGAAGCATGGGATACAAGTTTGTGTTCCAAAGGAGAACTTTAATGTGTACCTTATAAAAGCTTAGAAAGCATAATTGGGGTCCAATAAATGTCCTATGAGGTTTCTAAACAAAACTATTTTCGCAAAACTTCTTAAAAAGGTAGAACGCGAAGCAAGGGATACAAGTTTATGTTCCAAAAGAGAACTTTGATGTGTACCTTATAAAAGTTTAGAAAGCATATTTAGGGTCCAATAACTGTCCTATGAGGTTTCTAAACAAAACAATTTTCCCAAAACTTCTAATAAAGATATATGCAAAGCATGGGATACAAGTTTGTGTTCCAAAAGAGAACTTTGATGTGTACCCTATAAAAGCTTAGAAAGCATATTTGGGGTCCAAAAAATGTCGTATGATGTTTCTAAGCAAAACTATTTTCGCAAAACTTCTTAATAAGGTAGAACGCGAAGCATGGGATACAAGTTTGTGTTCCAAAGGAGAACTTTAATGTGTACCTTATAAAAGTTTAGAAAGCATATTTGGGATCCAAAAAATGTCCTATGATGTTTCTAAACAAAACTATTTTTCCAAAACTTCTTATAAAGATAGAACGCGGAGCATGGGATACAAGTTTTTGTTCCAAAAGAGAACTTTAATGTGTACCTTAGAAAAGCTCAGAAAGCATATTTGGGGACCACAAAATGTCCTATGAGGTTTGTAAACAAAACTATTTTCGCAAAACTTCATATAAAGGTAGAGCGCGAAGCATGTGATACAAGTTTGTGTTCCAAAACAGAACTTTAAAGTGTACCTTATAAAAGCTTAGAAAGCATATTTGGAGTCCACAAAATGTCTTACGAGGTTTCTAAGCAAAACTATTTTCGCAAAACATCTTGTAAGGGTAGAACGCAAAGCATGGGATACAAGTTTGTGTTCCGAGGAGAACTTTAATGTGTACCTTATAAAAACTTAGAAAGTATATTTGGGGTCCAATAAATGTCCTATGAGGTTTCTAAACAAAACTATTTTCGCAAAACTTCTTAAAAAGGTAGAACGCGAAGCAAGGGATACAAGTTTATGTTCCAAAAGAGAACTTTGATGTGTAGCTTATAAAAGTTTAGAAAGCATATTTGGGGTCCAATAAACGTCCTATGAGGTTTCTAAACAAAACTATTTTCCCAAAACTTCTAATAAAGATAGAATGCAAAGCATGGGATACAAGTTTGTGTTCCAAAAGAGAACTTTGATGTGTACCTTATAAAACCTTAGAAAGCATATTTGGGGTCCAATAAATGTCCTATGAGGTTTCTAAACAAAACTATTTTCGCAAAACTTCTTAAAAAGGTAGAACGCGAAGCAAGGGATACAAGTTTATGTTCCAAAAGAGAACTTTGATGTTACCTTATAAAAGTTAAAAGCATATTTAGGGTCCAATAAATGTCCATGAGGTTTCTAAACAAAACCTTTTCCAAAACTTCTAATAAAGATATAATGCAAAGCATGGGATACAAGTTTGTGTTCCAAAAGAGAACTTTGATGTGTACCCTATAAAAGCTTAGAAAGCATATTTGGGGTCCAAAAAATGTCGTATGATGTTTCTAAGCAAAACTATTTTCGCAAAACTTCTTAATAAGGTAGAACGCGAAGCATGGGATACAAGTTTGTGTTCCAAAGGAGAACTTTAATGTGTACCTTATAAAAGTTTAGAAAGCATATTTGGGATCCAAAAAATGTCCTATGATGTTTCTAAACAAAACTATTTTTCCAAAACTTCTTATAAAGATAGAACGCGGAGCATGGGATACAAGTTTTTGTTCCAAAAGAGAACTTTAATGTGTACCTTAGAAAAGCTCAGAAAGCATATTTGGGGACCACAAAATGTCCTATGAGGTTTGTAAACAAAACTATTTTCGCAAAACTTCATATAAAGGTAGAGCGCGAAGCATGTGATACAAGTTTGTGTTCCAAAACAGAACTTTAATGTGTACCTTATAAAAGCTTAGAAAGCATATTGGAGGTCCACAAAATGTCTATACGAGGTTTCTAAGCAAAACTATTTTCGCAAAACATCTTGTAAGGTAGAACGCAAAGCATGGGATACAATTTGTGTTCCAAGGAGAACTTAATGTGTACCTTATAAAACTTAGAAAGTATATTTGGGGTCCAAAAATGTCCTATGAGGTTTCTAAACAAAACTATTTTCGCAAAACTCTTTAAAAAGGTAGAACGCGAAGCAAGGGATACAAGTTATGTTCCAAAAAGAACTTTGATGTGTAGCTTATAAAAGTTTAGAAAGCATATTTGGGGTCCAATAAACGTCCTATGAGTTTCTAAACAAAACTATTTTCGCAAAACTTCTATAAAGATAGAATGCAAGCATGGGATACAAGTTTTTTCCAAAAGAGAACTTTATGTGTACCTTATAAAAGCTTAGAAAGCATATTTGGGGTCCAATAAATGTCCTATGAGGTTTCTAAACAAAACTATTTTCGCAAAACTTCTTAAAAAGGTAGAACGCGAAGCATGGATACAAGTTTATGTTCCAAAAGAGAACTTTGATGTGTAGCTTATAAAAGTTTAGAAAGCATATTGGGGTCCAATAAACGTCCTATGAGGTTCTAAACAAAACTATTTTCCCAAAACTTCTAATAAGATAGAATGCAAAGCATGGGATACAAGTTTGTGTTCCAAGAGACTTGATGGTGTACCTTATAAAAGCTTTGAAACATTTTGGGGTCCAAAAAATGTCTTATGAGGTTTCTAAGCAAAACTATTTTCGCAAAACTTCTTAATAGGTAGAACTCGAAGCATGGGATACAATTTTGTGTTCCAAAGGAGAACTTAATGTGTACCTTATAAAAGCTTAGAAGCATATTTGGGGTCCAAAAAATGTCGATGATGTTTCTAAACAAAACTATTTTCCCAAAACTTCTTATAAAGATAGAACCGAAGCATGGGATACAAGTTTGTGTTCCAAAGGAACTTAATGTGTACCTCATAAAAGCTTAGAAAGCAGATTTGGGGTCCAAAAAATGTCCTATGAGGTTTCTAAGCAAAACTATTTTTGTAAAACTTCTTGTAAAAGTAGAACGCGAAACATGGGATACAAGTTTGGTTCCAAAACAGCACTTTAATGTGTACCTTATAAAAGCTTAGAAAGCATATTTGGAGTCCACAAAATGTCCTATGAGGTTTCTAAGCAAAACTATTTTCGCAAAACTTCTTGTAAGGGTAGAACGCGAAGCATGGGATACAAGTTTGTGTTCCAAATGAGAACTTTAATGTGTACCTTATCAAAGTTTAGAAAGCATATTTGGGGTCCAAAAAATGTCCTATGATGTTTCTAAACAAAACTATTTTTCCAAAACTTCTTATAAAGATAGAACGCGAAGCATGGGATACAAGTTTGTGTTCCAAAAGAGAACTTTAATGTGTACCTTATAAAAGCTCAGAAAGAATATTTTGGGACCACAAAATATCCTATGAGGTTTGTAAACAAAACTATTTTCGCAAAACTTCATATAAAGGTTGAGCGCGAAGCATGTGATACAAGTTTGTGTTCCAAAAGAGAACTTTAATGTGTACCTAATAAAAGCTTAGAAAGCATATTTGGGGTCCAAAAAATGTCTTATGAGGTTTCTAAGCAAAACTATTTTCGCAAAACTTCTTAATAAGGTAGAAAGCGAAGCATGGGATACAAGTTTGTGTTCCAAAGGAGAACTTTAATGTGTACCTTATAAAAGCTTAGAAAGCATAATTGGGGTCCAATAAATGTCCTATGAGGTTTTTAAACAAAACTATTTTCGCAAAACTTCTTAAAAAGGTAGAACGCGAAGCAAGGGATACAAGTTTATGTTCCAAAAGAGAACTTTGATGTGTAGCTTATAAAAGTTTAGAAAGCATATTTGGGGTCCAATAAATGTCCTATGAGGTTTCTAAGCGAAACTATTTTCGCAAAACTTCTTATAAAGGTAGAACGCGAAACATGGGATACAAATTTGTGTTCCGAATGAGAACTTTAATATGTACCTTATAAAAGCTTAGAAAGCATATTTGGGGTCCAAAAAATGTCTTATGAGGTTTCTAAGCAAAACTATTTTCGCAAAACTTCTTAATAAGGTAGAACGCGAAGCATGGGATACAATTTTGTGTTCCAAAGGAGAACTTTAATGTGTACCTTATAAAAGCTTAGAAAGCATATTTGGGGTCCAAAAAATGTCCGATGATGTTTCTAAACAAAAGTATTTTCCCAAAACTTCTTATAAAGAGAACTTTGATGTGTACCTTATAAAAGTTTTGAAAGCATATTTGGGGTCCAATAAATGTCCTATGAGGTTTCTAAACAAAACTATTTTCCCAAAAATTCTAATAAAGATAAAATGCAAAGCATGGGATACAAGTTTGTGTTCAAAAAGAGAACTTTGATTTGTACCTTATAAAAGCTTAGAAAGCATATTTGGGGTCCAAAAAATGTCCTATGAGGTTTCTAAGCAAAACTATTTTCGCAAAACTTCTTATAAAGGTAGAACGCGAAGCATGGGATACAAGTTTGTGTTCTGAAAGGGAACTTTAATATGTACCTTATAAAAGCTTAGAAAGCATATTTAGGGTCCAAAAAATGTCCTATGAGGTTTCTAAGCAAAACTATTTTCGCAAAACTTCTTAATAAGTTAGAACGCGAAGCATGGTGATACAAGTTTGTGTTCCAAAGGAGAACTTAATGTGTACCTTATAAAAGTTTAGAACGCATATTGGGGTCCAAAAAATGTCCTATGGTGTTTCTAAACAAAACTATTTTTCCAAAACTTCTTATAAAGATAGAACGCGAAGCATGGGATACAAGTTTGTGTTCCAAAAGAGAACTTTAATGTGTACCTTATAAAAGCTCAGAAAGCATATTTGGGGACCACAAAATGTCTTATGAGGTTTGTAAACAAAACTATTTTCGCAAAACTTCATATAAAGGTAGAGCGCGAAGCATGTGATACAAGTTTGTGTTCCAAAAGAGAACTTTAATGTGTACCTTATAAAAGCATAAAAAGCATATTTGGGTTCCAAAAAATGTCTTATGAGGTTTCTAAGCAAAACTATTTTCGCAAAACTTCTTAATAAGGTAGAACGCGAAGCATGGGATACAAGTTTGTGTTCCAAAAGAGAATTTTAATGTGTACCCTATAAAAGCTTAGAAAGCATATTTGGGGTCCAAAAAATGTCCGATGATGTTTCTAAACAAAACATTTTCCCAAAACTTCTTATAAAGATAGAACGCGAAGCATGGGATACAAGTTTGTGTTCCAAAAGAGAACTTAAATGTGTATCTTATAAAAGCTTAGAAAGCATATTTGGGGTCCAAAATATGTCCTATGAGGTTTCTAAGCAAAACTATTTTTGCAAAACTTCTTGTAAAGGTAGAACGCGAAGCATGGGATACAAGTTTGTGTTCCAAAAGAGCACTTTAATGTGTACCATATAAAAGCTTAGAAAGCATATTTGGGGTCCACAAAATGTCCTACGAGGTTTCTAAACAAAACTATTTTCGCAAAACTTCTTATAAAGATAGAACGCGAAGCATGGGATACAAGTTTGTGTTCCAAAGGAGAACTTTAATGTGTACCTTATAAAAGCTTAGAAAGCATATTTTGGGTCCAATAAATGTCCTATGAGGTTTATAAACAAAACTATTTTCGCAAAATTTCTTAAAAAGGTAGAACGCGAAGCAAGGGGTACCAGTTTATGTTCCAAAAGAGAACTTTGATGTGTACCTTATAAAAGTTTAGAAAGCATATTTGGGGTCCAATAAATGTCCTATGAGGTTTCTAAACAAAACTATTTTCCCAAAACTTCTAATAAAGATAGAACGCAAAGCATGGGATACAAGTTTGTGTTCCAAAAGAGAACTTTGATGTGTACCTTATAAAAGCTTAGAAAGCATATTTGGGGTCCAAAAAATGTCCTATGAGGTTTCTAAGCAAAACTATTTTCGCAAAACTTCTTATAAAGGTAGAACGCGAAGTATGGGATACAAGTTTGTGTTCCTAAAGATAACATTAATGTGTACCTTATAAAAGCTTAGACAGCATATTTGGGGTCCAAAAAATGTCTTATGATGTTTCTAAGCAAAACTATTTTCGCAAAACTTCTTAATAAGGTAGAACGCGAAGCATGGGATACAAGTTTGTGTTCCAAAGGAGAATTTTAATGTGTACCTTATAAAAGCTTAGAAAGCATATTTGGGGTCCAAAAAATGTCCTATGAGGTTTCTAAGCAAAACTATTTTCGCAAAACTTCTTATAAAGGTAGAACGCGAAGTATGGGATACAAGTTTGTGTTCCTAAAGATAACATTAATGTGTACCTTATAAAAGCTTAGAAGCATATTTGGGGTCCAAAAAATGTCTTATGAGTTTCTAAGCAAAACTATTTTCGCAAAACTTCTTAATAAGGTAGAACGCGAAGCATGGGATACAAGTTTGTGTTCCAAAGGAGAATTTTAATGTGTACCTTATAAAAGCTTAGAAAGCATATTTGGGGTCCAAAAAATGTCCGATGATGTTTCTAAACAAAACTATTTTCCCAAAACTTCTTATAAAGATAGAACGCGAAGCATGGGATACAAGTTTGTGTTCCAAAAGGGAACTTAAATGTGTACCTTATAAAAGCTTAGAAAGCATATTGGGGTCCAAAAAATGTCCTATGAGGTTTCTAAGCAAAACTATTTTTGCAAAACTTCTTGTAAAGGTAGAACGCGAAGCATGGGATACAAGTTTGTGTTCCAAAACAGCACTTTAATGTGTACCTTATAAAAGCTTAGAAAGCATATTTGGAGTCCACAAAATGTCCTACGAGGTTTCTAAGCAAAACTATTTTCGCAAAACATCTTGTAAGGGTAGAACGCGAAGCATGGGATACAAGTTTGTGTTCCAAATGAGAACTTTAATGTACCTTATAAAAGCTTAGAAAGCATATTTGGGGTCCAATAAATGTCCTATGAGGTTTCTAAACACAACTATTTTCGCAAAACTTCTTAAAAAGGTAGAACGCGAAGCAAGGGATACAAGTTTGTTCCAAAAGAGAACTTTGTGTGTACCTTATAAAAGTTTTGAAAGCATATTTGGGGTCCAATAAATGTCCTATGAGGTTTCCAAACAAAACTATTTTCCCAAAAATTCTAATAAAGATAAAATGCAAAGCATGGGATACAAGTTTGTGTTCAAAAAGAGAACTTTGATGTGTACCTTATAAAAGCTTAGAAAGCATATTTGGGGTCCAAAAAATGTCCTATGAGGTTTCTAAGCAAAACTATTTTCGCAAAACTTCTTATAAAGGTAGAACGCAAAGCATGGGATACAAGTTTGTGTTCTGAAAGAGAACTTTAATATGTACCTCATAAAAGCTTAGAAAGCATATTTAGGGTCCAAAAAATGTCCTATGAGGTTTCTAAGCAAAACTATTTTCGCAAAACTTCTTAATAAGTTAGAACGCGAAGCATGTGATACAAGTTTGTGTTCCAAAGGAGAACTTTAATGTGTACCTTATAAAAGTTTAGAACGCATATTTGGGGTCCAAAAAATGTCCTATGGTGTTTCTAAACAAAACTATTTTTCCAAAACTTCTTATAAAGATAGAACGTGAAGCATGGGATACAAGTTTGTGTTCCAAAAGAGAACTTTAATGTGTACCTTATAAAAGCTCAGAAAGCATATTTGGGGACCACAAAATGTCCTATGAGGTTTGTAAACAAAACTATTTTCGCAAAACTTCATATAAAGGTAGAGCGCGAAGCATGTGATACAAGTTTGTGTTCCAAAAGAGAACTTTAATGTGTACCTTATAAAAGCATAAAAAGCATATTTGGGTTCCAAAAAATGTCTTATGAGGTTTCTAAGCAAAACTATTTTCGCAAAACTTCTTAATAAGGTAGAACGCGAAGCATGGGATACAAGTTTGTGTTCCAAAGGAGAATTTTAATGTGTACCTTATAAAAGCTTAGAAAGCATATTTGGGGTCCAAAAAATGTCCGATGATGTTTCTAAACAAAACTATTTTCCCAAAACTTCTTATAAAGATAGAACGCGAAGCATGGGATACAAGTTTGTGTTCCAAAAGGGAACTTAAATGTGTACCTTATAAAAGCTTAGAAAGCATATTTGGGGTCCAAAAAATGTCCTATGAGGTTTCTAAGCAAAACTATTTTTGCAAAACTTCTTGTAAAGGTAGAACGCGAAGCATGGGATACAAGTTTGTGTTCCAAAACAGCACTTTAATGTGTACCTTATAAAAGCTTAGAAAGCATATTTGGAGTCCACAAAATGTCCTACGAGGTTTCTAAGCAAAACTATTTTCGCAAAACATCTTGTAAGGGTAGAACGCGAAGCATGGGATACAAGTTTGTGTTCCAAATGAGAACTTAATGTACCTTATAAAAGCTTAGAAAGCATATTTGGGGTCCAATAAATGTCCTATGAGGTTTCTAAACACAACTATTTTCGCAAAACTTCTTAAAAAGGTAGAACGCGAAGCAAGGGATACAAGCTTATGTTCCAAAAGAGAACTTTGATGTGTACCTTATAAAAGTTTTGAAAGCATATTTGGGGTCCAATAAATGTCCTATGAGGTTTCTAAACAAAACTATTTTCCCAAAAATTCTAATAAAGATAAAATGCAAAGCATGGGATACAAGTTTGTGTTCAAAAAGAGAACTTTGATGTGTACCTTATAAAAGCTTAGAAAGCATATTTGGGGTCCAAAAAATGTCCTATGAGTTTTCTAAGCAAAACTATTTTCGCAAAACTTCTTATAAAGGTAGAACGCAAAGCATGGGATACAAGTTTGTGTTCTGAAAGAGAACTTTAATATGTACCTTATAAAAGCTTAGAAAGCATATTTAGGGTCCAAAAAATGTCCTATGAGGTTTCTAAGCAAAACTATTTTCGCAAAACTTCTTAATAAGTTAGAACGCGAAGCATGTGATACAAGTTTGTGTTCCAAAGGAGAACTTTAATGTGTACCTTATAAAAGTTTAGAACGCATATTTGGGGTCCAAAAAATGTCCTATGGTGTTTCTAAACAAAACTATTTTTCCAAAACTTCTATAAAGATAGAACGTGAAGCATGGGATACAAGTTTGTGTTCCAAATGAGAACTTTAATGTACCTTATAAAAGCATAAAAAGCATATTTGGGGTCCAAAAAATGTCCTATGGTGTTTCTAAACAAAACATTTTCCCAAAACTTCTTATAAAGATAGAACGCGAAGCATGTGATACAAGTTTGTGTTCCAAATGAGAACTTTAATGTACCTTATAAAAGTTTTGAAAGCATATTTGGGGTCCAAAAAATGTCCTATGAGTTTTCTAAGCAAAACTATTTTCGCAAAACTTCATATAAGGTAGAGCGCGAAGCATGTGATACAAGTTTGTGTTCCAAAAGAGAACTTTAATGTGTACCTTATAAAAGCTTAGAAAGCATATTGGGGTCCAAAAAATGTCCTATGAGGTTTCTAAGCAAAACTATTTTCGCAAAACTTCTTATAAAGATAGAACGCGAAGCATGGGATACAAGTTTGTGTTCCAAAGGAGAATTTTAATGTGTACCTTATAAAAGCTTAGAAAGCATATTTGGGGTCCAAAAAATGTCCGATGATGTTTCTAAACAAAACTATTTTCCCAAAACTTCTTATAAAGATAGAACGCGAAGCATGGGATACAAGTTTGTGTTCCAAAAGGGAACTTAAATGTGTACCTTATAAAAGCTTAGAAAGCATATTTGGGGTCCAAAAAATGTCCTATGAGGTTTCTAAGCAAAACTATTTTTGCAAAACTTCTTGTAAAGGTAGAACGCGAAGCATGGGATACAAGTTTGTGTTCCAAAACAGCACTTTAATGTGTACCTTATAAAAGCTTAGAAAGCATATTTGGAGTCCCAAAATGTCCTACGAGGTTTCTAAGCAAAACTATTTTCGCAAAACATCTTGTAAGGGTAGAACGCGAAGCATGGGATACAAGTTTGTGTTCCAAATGAGAACTTTAATGTACCTTATAAAAGCTTAGAAAGCATATTTGGGGTCCAATAAATGTCCTATGAGGTTTCTAAACACAACTATTTTCGCAAAACTTCTTAAAAAGGTAGAACGCGAAGCAAGGGATACAAGCTTCTGTTCCAAAAGAGAACTTTGATGTGTACCTTATAAAAGTTTTGAAAGCATATTTGGGGTCCAATAAATGTCCTATGAGGTTTCTAAACAAAACTATTTTCCCAAAAATTCTAATAAAGATAAAATGCAAAGCATGGGATACAAGTTTGTGTTCAAAAAGAGAACTTTGATGTGTACTTATAAAAGCTTAGAAAGCATATTTGGGGTCCAAAAAATGTCCTATGAGTTTTCTAAGCAAAACTATTTTCGCAAAACTTCTTATAAAGGTAGAACGCAAAGCATGGGATACAAGTTTGTGTTCTGAAAGAGAACTTTAATATGTACCTTATAAAAGCTTAGAAAGCATATTTAGGGTCCAAAAAATGTCCTATGAGGTTTCTAAGCAAAACTATTTTCGCAAAACTTCTTAATAAGTAGAACGCGAAGCATGGGATACAAGTTTGTGTTCCAAAGGAGAACTTTAATGTGTACCTTATAAAAGTTTAGAACGCATATTTGGGGTCCAAAAAATGTCCTATGGTGTTTCTAAACAAAACTATTTTTCCAAAACTTCTTATAAAGATAGAACGTGAAGCATGGGATACAAGTTTGTGTTCCAAAAGAGAACTTTAATGTGTACCTTATAAAAGCTCAGAAAGCATATTTGGGGACCACAAAATGTCCTATGAGGTTTGTAAACAAACTATTTTCGCAAAACTTCATAAAAGGTAGAGCGCGAAGCATGTGATACAAGTTTGTGTTCCAAAAGAGAACTTTAATGTGTACCTTATAAAAGCTTAGAAAGCATATTTGGGGTCCAAAAAATGTCTTATGAGGTTTCTAAGCAAAACTATTTTCGCAAAACTTCTTAATAAGGTAGAACGCGAAGCATGGGATACAAGTTTATGTTCCAAAGGAGAACTTTAATGTGTACCTTATAAAAGCTTAGAAAGCATATTTGGGGTCCAAAAAATGTCCGATGATGTTTCTAAACAAAACATTTTCCCAAAACTTCTTATAAAGACAGAACGCGAAGCATGGGACACAAGTTTGTGTTCCAAAAGAGAACATAAATGTGTACTTATAAAAGCTTAGAAAGCATATTGGGGTCCAAAATATGTCCTATGAGGTTTCTAAGCAAAACTATTTTTGCAAAACTTCTTGTAAAGTAGAGCGAGAAGCATGGGATACAAGTTTGTGTTCCAAAAGAGCACTTTAATGTGTATCGTATAAAAGCTTAGAAAGCATATTTGGGGTCCACAAAATGTCCTACGAGGTTTCTAAACAAAACTATTTTCGCAAAACTTCTTATAAAGATAGAACGCGAAGCATGGGATACAAGTTTGTGTTCCAAAGGAGAACTTTAATGTGTACCTTATAAAAGCTTAGAAAGCATATTTTGGGTCCAATAAATGTCCTATGAGGTTTATAAACAAAACTATTTTCGCAAAATTTCTTAAAAAGGTAGAACGCGAAGCAAGGGGTACAAGTTTATGTTCCAAAAGAGAACTTTGATGTGTACCTTATAAAAGTTTAGAAAGCATATTTGGGGTCCAATAAATGTCCTATGAGGTTTCTAAACAAAACTATTTTCCCAAAACTTCTTAAAAAGGTAGAACGCGAAGCAAGGGATACAAGTTTATGTTCCAAAAGAGAACTTTGATGTGTACCTTATAAAAGTTTAGAAAGCATATTTGGGGTCCAATAAATGTCCTATGAGGTTTCTAAACAAAACTATTTTCCCAAAACTTCTAATAAAGATAGAATGCAAAGCATGGGATACAAGTTTGTGTTCCAAAAGAGAACTTTGATGTGTACCTTATAAAAGTTTAGAAAGCATATTTGGGGTCCAAAAAATGTCCTATGAGGTTTCTAAGCAAAACTATTTTCGCAAAACTTCTTATAAAGGTAGAACGCGAAGCATGGGATACAAGTTTGTGTTACGAATGAGAACTTTAATATGTACCTTATAAAAGCTTAGAAAGCATATTTGGGGTCCAAAAAATGTCCTATGAGGTTTCTAAGCAAAAATATTTTCGCAAAACTTCTTAATAAGGTAGAACGCGAAGCATGGGATACAAGTTTGTGTTCCAAAGGAGAACTTTAATGTGTACCTTATAAAAGTTTAGAAAACATATTTGGGGTCCAAAAAATGTCCTATGATGTTTCTAAACAAAACTATTTTTCCAAAACTTCTTATAAAGATAGAACGCGAAGCATGGGATACAAGTTTGTGTTCCAAAAGAGAACTTTAATGTGTACCTTATAAAAGCTCAGAACGCATATTTGGGGACCACAAAATGTCCTATGAGGTTTGTAAACAAAAATATTTTCGCAAGACTTCATATAACGGTAGAGCGCGAAGCATGTGATACAAGTTTGTGTTCCAAAAGAGAACTTTAATGTGTACCTTATAAAAGTTTAGAAAGCATATTTGGGGTCCAAAAAATGTCCTATGATGTTTCTAAACAAAACTATTTTTCCAAAACTTCTTATAAAGATAGAACGCGAAGCATGGGATACAAGTTTGTGTTCCAAAAGAGAACTTTAATGTGTACCTTATAAAAGCTCAGAAAGCATATTTGGGGACCACAAAATGTCCTATGAGGTTTGTAAACAAAAATATTTTCGCAGACTTCATATAACGGTAGAGCGCGAAGCATGTGATACAAGTTTGTGTTCCAAAAGAGAACTTTAATGTGTACCTTATAAAAGCTTAAAAAGCATATTTGGGGTCCAAAAAATGTCCTATGAGGTTTCTAAGCAAAACTATTTTCGCAAAACTTCTTATAAAGGTAGAACACGAAGCATGGGATAAAAGTTTGTGTTCCAAAATGAGAATTTAAGAGTATTCAGCGGAATTATAAAGAGAATGAGAGAATAAGAACTTAAGGCATGATGAACTAAGAACAAGAACCAGAGAAGAACAAGAGAATTCGCATAAGAGTATATTAATGTTTACAAGGTATGGTTGCTTAAATAGACAAGGTAATGTTTACACGCTCGGACAAGGTTCCAGGTTACGCTCAGACAAGGTTCCAGGTTTTAGGGAAGGAGCCGTTCCAGGATTCAGGGGAGGTGCCGTTGGTGCTGTGCATCTTTCCATGCGTCTCTCTCCACTGTCTTGGTTGGATCAAGACCACGCCTTCTTTAATTCAAACTGGCCACACGGTTCTCTATCTTTGACTGGACCACATGTGACTTCTCATAATCTGGTTTGCCTTGGTGCACACTTCTTATTTCCTTGTTCAACACTCCCCCTCAAGCTTAGTATTTGAAGAGACTAAGCTTGGAACCCATGTAGCATCACCTCATTAAAAAAACCTTATCATAGAAAACCATTTAGGACAAAACTATTATAAGGGAAAAAGAGTGTGATGTCCATGGATTAGAGGATTTGAATCAGGCGTGAGGTAACTCCACCAGCCCTAGCTTGCCATGGATATGGGAGCAGGTTTTGAGACCGGCGGCTTTGGTAAAGACATCAGCGAGTTGGTCTTCACTTCTGGTGTAGCATGGGAGGATCGTGCCATCTTCAATCTTCTGTCTTACTTTGTGACAATCTACTTCAATATGTTTTGTTCTCTCATGGAAGACTGAGTTTGTTGCAATGTGTATGGCTGCTTGATTATCACAGTGCATAGTGATGGGGTTTGCTTGATCAATGTTGAAGTCTTTTAGGAGTGCTTTCAGCCAAGTCAATTCGTTTGTAAGCTTCAGCATGGCCCGGTATTCAGCTTCAGCAGATGAGCAAGCTACCACCTTCTGTTTCTTTGTCTTCCAAGTGACTAGGTTCCCTCCAATGAATGTACAATAGCCGGTAGTTGATCTTCTATCCTCTCTATCTCCAGCCCAATCAGCATCACAATATCCTACAATCTCAGTGTCTTGATTCTTTCCCATCCATATGCCACGGTCCATGGTTCCTTTAATGAATCTGAGAATGCGTTCCACCATGTTCTAGTGGTGAATTGTGGGAATCTTCATGTGCTGACTGACCTGGTTGACAGCAAAGCACAAGTCAGGTCTAGTAAGTGTTAAATAGATCAACTTACCCACAATGCACCGGTAGTGAGCTGCATCATGATATGGCTCATCCTCTTTCTCCCCTTCTCGATTGACTTTGTAGCCATCATCCAGTGGTGTCTTGGCCGGTTTCGAATCCATGAATCCTGTCTCATTTAAAAGATCAAGTATGTACTTCCTTTGAGAAAGAAAGAGACCCTCAGGAGATCTACAAACTTCAATCCCAAGGAAGTACTTAAGATGTCCCAAATCCTTAATATCAAAGACAGACTTAAGAAATGACTTTGTTGATTCAATACCTTCCTTGTTGTCCCCCGAGATGATCAAGTCATCAACATAGATGAGAACAACAACAATACCTTGGGGACTTTGAAGAGTGAAGAGAGAATGATCTGACTCAGACCTTCTGAAACCGTAATCTCTTAGTGTATGGCTAAGTTTGTGGTACCATGCTCTTGGAGATTGCTTCAGCCCATAGATTGCTTTTCTCAGCCTTAATACCTTCCCGGGAGTGACTGTATCTTCTAGTCCGGGTGGTGGAGTCATATAAACTTCATCCTCAAGCTCCCCCTGAAGAAAAGCATTTTTGACATCCATTTGCCAAAGATCCCAAGACAAATTCGTGGCAAGGGAGAGAACCACTCTCACGGTTGGAAGCTTGGCCACTGGTGCAAAGGTGTCCTTGTAATCAGTACCATATGTTTGCGTAAACCCCCGAGCTACTAGTCTGGCTTTGTATCTCTCAACATCTCCATTGCTTTTGTACTTGATGGTGAAGACCCATTTGGAGCTAACTGCTTTCTTTCCCTTTGGTAGATAGGCTTCATCCCATGTGTGATTTTTCTCCATAGCTCTTACTTCATCACTAACCGCATTCCTCCATACTTTCAGTTCCTTTGCCTCTTCATAGCTTGTTGGAATGTTTGTAATCTCGATTTTGCTGAGGAATGCAAGGTGTTCAGATGGCAACAAGGCAAACGAGCATACCGCCTGGATTGGATGAGCAACTGCCTCGCAATTGTAATACACTCTTGTGTTCACCCAGTTAGATGCATCATGACGGATTCTATTACTTCTCCTAAGTGGAGCAACTGATGGAGAGGTAACTTCATTTTGTGTAGTAGCTTCTTCATTATGATCACTGGTTTCAACCGGCTCAGGAGTCACTCCTTCAGCCAGTTCCTCTTCAGGCAGTTCATCTTCATTTGGTGTAATCTCATTATCATGTGAGCTGGAACCAACTTCAGGGGCCGCTTGTTCTTCTATCAGAGATGAAGTCTCAGTTGGTGTTGTTTGTGGTTGAGGGTTGGTCGACCCACCATTTGATTGTTGCATAGGATGTCCGAGATGCTCAAGAAGAAACCGCAAGGTTGATGCTCTGTCTGATGGTGAATGAGAGATATCCTTCAGTTCCTCCCAATCTTTCTTGTCAAAATAGCCGTGTTCTTCAAGGAACTTGACTTCACGTGAGATGTACATCCTTGTGCTTGTTGGATCAAAGCATTTGTATCCCTTTTGAGTGTTTGAGTAGCCAAGGAAAATACACTTAGTACTCCTTGCATCTAGCTTGTTAACCTGTTCTCCTGGTTTCATAACAAAGCAGATGCACCCAAAGACCCGTAAGTGATTAATGGAAGGTTTGATGTTATTAAGTACCTCATAAGGTGATTGATCATTCAGCACTCTTGTAGGAATCCGATTTATGAGATAGCATGCTGTCATTACTGCATCTCCCCAATATCTCTTTGGTACGTTCTTGTGGAACATCATTGATCTAGACACCTCCATTAGATGCCTGTTCTTCCTTTCAGCCACACCATTTTGCTGAGGGGTATATGGACAACTTGTTTGGTGCAAGATCCCATGCTTAGAGAGATGATCCTTAAACCGTGTGCTTGTATACTCTCCTCCATTATCTGTTCTTAAAACTTTGATCTTTGCATTAAACTGATTAGTGACATAATTTTGAAAGTTTATAAATGCATCAAACACACGATCTTTAGATGGCATGAGGGTGATCCAAGTGTACTTTGATTTTTCATCAATAAATGTCACAAAATATTTATTGTTGTCTCTAGATAAGCAAGGTGAGGTCCAAACATCAGAGTGAATCAAATCAAAACATTTTTCATAAATAGTTGAGGATTTAGGAAAAACTGTTTTGCAATGTTTACCAAGGATACACGCCTCACAACTAGAATGATTAAAAACAACATTGGGGATAATTAACTCAAGAGCTCTAGAATGAGGATGTCCTAATCTAGCATGCCACATTGAGTCAAGGGTACTAGAAAAACAAGATTGCGATTTAAATGAAAGATCTTCTAGGACATAAAGATCATCTTTAGTCCCTCCTTTTCCAAGTAGTCTCATGGTCTCAATATCCTGAAAATGAACATTATTAGGACCAAATATAGCATAGCAATTCAAATCAGTTGTTGCTCTTTTCACAGATAATAAATTTGATGTAAATTCAGGCATGTAAAGAGCTTTAGAGTCCTTGTTAAACAACTTAAGACTACCGATTCCTTTTACTGGTATCTTATCTCCATTTGCAATGGCTACATTTCCTAGAGCAGGCTTTATATTGTTAAGAAGATTTGGATTGCTAATCATATGATGTGAAGCACCAGAATCAACTACAAGGCTGCTATTTGATTTTTGAGAAAAGAAAGAGTTACCACAGACTCCTTAAGAGCCGCAAGGGAGAGAGACTTGATGAAACTCTCAAGGTCTGATTTTCTGACTACATCATCATGGGTCGCCGCCACCATGGCTACCTCTTGAGTCCTTGGTTGATTCTGAGAGGTAGAGGCTCCAGCAGTCTGGTTGGCCCGGTTGTTGTACTCACGGCTGTTCTCTCCTCTGAACCGTGGGTTTGGGCGAAATGGAAGGTCTGCTGGCCTGAGATGAGGATGGAGCAACCAGCACTGTCCCTTGTTATTTCCCCTTCTCTTGCAATGATCACACACTCCAGGCCTTCTTTCTTCTGGCTTGTACTGACCCTTGTTTGCGGTTGGCAGCTCTCCTTTGGTATGGAATAATCCGATGGAGCCTTGTTCCTTTTGTATCTTAGCACACACCTCCTTCAAGTTTGGCAGCTTTGATTCTCTGAGTATAGACTTGATCAAATCGTTGAAGGCAGGGTTGAGGTTGAGAAGAAGCGCAAACACCTTATCTTCCTCCTTTCTTTGATTGATGATGGCCATATCCTTTGTTGATGGCCTCAGCATCTCAAGTTCAGCCCATAAGGCACTGAACTTCCCAAAGTAGTCATTGAAATCAACATCTCCTTGACTGAGACCATTGATAGCTCTCTTGAGCTCAAACACGCGAGTTAGGTTAGCCTCGTTTCCAAACACATCTCTGAGTGTATCCCAGAGTTCCTTTGCTGTCTCGCAATATGAGTAGCTTTCCAGCACTGATATGTCCAGTGCTCCTTGAAGTATGGTTAGAACCGCCTGGTCTTCTTTCACCCATTTCTTGGTTCCTTCTTTCGCCCTTACTTCTTCCTCCTCCTCACTGTCTGACTCTTCCTCTGGATTTATGTGATACCAAAGGCCACGACCTCCTAGAGCAGCTTTGGTTGTTCTTGCCCAAAGGATGTAGTTGGATCCTCCTTTCAAGACAGTTGGAAGTGTGATGATTTTTGAGTTCTCCATGATTCGTTTTGTGATAGAACTTTTGTGAGAATGGTTAAGGTTGAACACGGATGAGAGAAGAAAGGTAATGTAAAGAGTAGATGTAGAATGAAGAGAATGAAGTAGAATGAGAGTTATGGACCAGAACTCTCTGATACCATGAGAATTTAAGAGTATTCAGCGGAATTATAAAGAGAATGAGAGAATAAGAACTTAAGGCATGATGAACTAAGAACAAGAACCAGAGAAGAACAAGAGAATTCGCATAAGAGTATATTAATGTTTACAAGGTATGGTTGCTTAAATAGACAAGGTAATGTTTACACGCTCAGACAAGGTTCCAGGTTACGCTCAGACAAGGTTCCAGGTTTTAGGGAAGGAGCCGTTCCAGGATTCAGGGGAGGTGCCGTTGGTGCTGTGCATCTTTCCATGCGTCTCTCTCCACTGTCTTGGTTGGACCAAGACCACGCCTTCTTTAATTCAAACTGGCCACACGGTTCTCTATCTTTGACTGGACCACATGTGACTTCTCATAATCTGGTTTGCCTTGGTGCACACTTCTTATTTCCTTGTTCAACACAAAAGAGAACTTTAATGTGTACCTTATAAAAGCTTAGAAAGCATATTTGGGGTCCAAAAAATATCCTATGAGGTTTCTAAGCAAAACTATTTTCGCAAAACTTCTTGTAGAAATAGAACGCGAAGCATGGGATACAAGTTTGTCTTCCAAAAGAGAACTTTAATATGTACCTTATATAAGCTTAGAATGCATATTTGGGATCCACAAAATTTCCTTTGAGGTTTCTAAACAAAACTATTTTCGCAAAACTTCTTAATAAGGTAGAACGCGAAGCATGGGATACAAGTTTGTGTTCCAAAAGAGAACTTTAATGTGTACCTTATAAAAGCTTAGAAAGCATATTTGGGGTCCAAAAAATGTCCTATGATGTTTCTAAACAAAACAATTATCCCAAAACTTCTAATAAAGATAGAACGCGAAGCATGGGATACAAGTTTGTGTTCCAAAAGAGAACTTTAATGTGTACCTTATAAAAGCTTAGAAAGCATATTTGGGGTCCAAAAAATGTCTTACGTGGTTTCTAAGCAAAACTATTTTCGCAAAACTTCTTATAAAGGTAGAACGTGAAGCATGGGATACAAGTTTGTGTTCCAAAAGAGAACTTTAATGTGTACCTTATAAAAGCTTAGAAAGCATATTTGGGGTCCAAAAAATGTCCTATGAGGTTTCTAAACAAAACTATTTTCCCAAAACTTCTAATAAAGATAGATTGCGAAGCATGGGATACAAGTTTGTGTTCCAAAAGAGAACTTTAATGTGTACCTTATAAAAGCTTAGAAAGCATATTTGGGGTCCAAAAAATGTGTTATGATGTTTCTAAGAAAAACTATTTTCGCAAAACTTCTTATAGAACGTGAAGCATGGGATACAAGTTTGTGTTCCAAAAGAGAACTTTAATGTGTACCTTATAAAAGCTTAGAAAGCATATTTGGGGTCCAAAAAATGTCCTATGATGTTTCTAAACAAAACTATTTTCCCAAAACTTCTAATAAAGATAGAACGCGAAGCATGGGATACAAGTTTGTGTTCCAAAAGAGAACTTTAATGTGTACCTTATAAAAGCTTAGAAAGCATATTTGGGGTCCAAAAAATGACTTACGTGGTTTCTAAGCAAAACTATTTTCGCAAAACTTCTTATAAAGGTAGAACGTGAAGCATGGGATACAAGTTTGTGGGAAATCGCTCATGTCTCATGTGTAGCCACACCCAGTCTCCAGGCTCAAATGTAAGCTCCTTTCGCCCTTTGTTAGCCTTGGACCTATACACTTCGGTCTTCTTCTCCAAGCTCTCTTTCACTTGTTGGTGGAGCTTCTTTACGAAGTTGGCTTTGGTCTCTGCATCTGGACTTGAATAGATAGCTTGTGGCAAAGTGATAAGATCTAAAGGGGTAATAGGATTAAATCCATACACAACTTCAAAGGGAGAATGGTCAGTAGCAGAGTGTTTGGCATGATTATAAGCGAATTCAATGAAAGGTAAACAACTCAACCAATTCTTAAGATTCTTACCAACCGTAGCTCTCACAAGGTGGAGAGTGTTCGGTTTACTACCTCGGTTTGCCCATCTGTCTGAGGATGGCAAGTTGTAGAGAATAAGAGCTTGGTGCCAAGCTTCTTCCACAATGTCTTCCAGAAATGGCTTAGAAACTTGGTGTCACGATCAGAAACTATCGTTCTTGGCACTCCATGTAAGCGCACAACCTCCTTAAAGAATAGATCAGCCGTTTGTGTTGCATCATTGGTCTTTGCACATGGTATGAAATGTGCCATCTTGGAGAACCTGTCTACCACTACAAAAATGGAATCTTTGTGGTGTATCTTAGGCAAGCCTAGAACAAAGTCCATAGAAATGTCCACCCATGGTGCATTAGGAATTGGTAAAGGCATGTATAAACCGTTAGGATGTAACCTGGACTTGGCTTTCAGACATGTAATGCATTTGGCACATAGCTTCTCCACATCTCGTCTCATGTGCGGCCAGTAGAAGTGTTCCATCAATACGCTCAAAGTTTTGTCTCTCCCAAAATGCCCCATCAAACCTCCACCATGAGCTTCTCTCGTGATTAGTTCCCTCATGGAGCCTTGTGGGATGCACAAACGCTTCTCCTTGAATAGAAACCCATCTTGTTGGTAGAAAACTCCAAAGGCGGCTTTAGTGGTGTCTTGAAAGAGCTCTTGAAAGTCTGGATCAGTCTCATACGCCTCCTTGATATGCTCAAACCCCATGATCTTAGCTTCCATGGTTGAGATGAGAGCGTACCGCCTTGAAAGAGCATCGGCCACCACATTCTCCTTTCCCTTTTTGTACTTGATAACGTATGGGAAGGTCTCCACAAATTCCAACCACCTAGCATGCCTCTTCTTAAGTGTAGTCTGGCCTCTTAAGTGCTTAAGTGTCTCGTGGTCAGTGTGGATAACAAACTCCTTGGACAACAAGTAATGTTGCCATGTCTCCAACGATCTCACCAGTGCGTAAAGCTCCTTATCATAGGTTGGGTAGTTGATGGTTGCTCCAGTTAGCTTCTCACTGAAGTAAGCTACGGGTTTGCCTCCTTGTGTTAAGACTGCTCCTATCCCGGTACCTGATGCATCACATTCAATCTCAAAGGGTTTATCAAAGTTAGGAAGTACTAGAACCGGTGCTTGAGTCAAGCTCTCCTTGAGCTTCTTGAATGCGTCTTCTTGAGCTGGTCCCCATGTGAAGGCAGTATCCTTCTTGATCACAGACGTCAAAGGCGCGGCTATGGTGCTGAAATCCTTGACAAAACGCCTATAAAAACTAGCCAACCCATGAAAACTCCTGACATGTCCGATTGTAGAAGGTGTTGGCCACTCTTGAATGGCTTTGATCTTCTCTTCATCCACCTTAAGTCCCTGTGAACTCACAACAAACCCTAAAAACACCAATTGATCAGTGCAGAAAATGCATTTCTTAAGGTTTGCAAACAACCCTTCTCGTCTAAGTGTTTCCAATACTTGTTCCAGATGGCTAACATGGTCAGTTAAGCAATGGCTATAGATAAGGATATCATCAAAATAAACCACTACAAATTTACAAATGTAAGCCCTTAGAACCTGGTTCATGAGTCGCATGAAGGTGCTTGGTGCGTTGGTAAGACCAAATGGCATTACAAGCCATTCGTATAGACCTTGTTTGTATAGGTTTTAATAAAGCGGAAGTGAATAAGTATTGAGTAAGAAAGTGGATGAAGAACAAGTTTGTAGTATAAAGAGTAGGAATGAGAAACGAATTGAGAGAGAGAGTTTATGGAACAAGGATGAGTTTATTTCCTTGTGTATTTACTTCATACAATCAATCTAAAATATATAGACAAGTAAGTAACCAAGTGAGCAATTTAAATTTGAATATGTTGATGATGAAAGTAGGGAGCAGCCGAAAGTAGCAAGTCCCCACATTGGTCTCTTTGTCTTGTCTCCTTGGTTTGAATACTTCTTGGGCGCTCACCAAGGTTGTGAAGACCTTCTAGAAGTCAACTTAAGTGTTTGGATACACTTATTGATCTAATCTTCAAAGAGTAGATCGTTTACCAAAGAAACGGTTCTTTCTTTGGTAATCTCTTCTTCTTTTCTTCAATACTCCCCTTCAAGCTTAAACCGGGAATGGGTTAAGCTGGGACTATGTAGATTCACCTCGTTAAAAACCTCCATGTAGCAAAACCTCGTGACAAAAACTCCATGTAGGAAAAGAGTGTGAACCTCATTGTCTAGGGTCTTCAAATCGTTTTTGTGTGTTGTCCATGAGTCCAAGTTTCTCATGGATGTATTCACATGTCTTCAAGGTGGCCGCCTTAGTAAAGATATCGGCCAGCTGCTCTGAACTCCGTGTATAGCAAGGTAAGATAACTCCTAATTGCATCTGCTCTCTCACCTTGTGACATCCACCTCAATATGCTTGGTTCTTTCATGGAAAACCGAGTTTGAAGCTATGTGGATAGCAGCCTGATTATCACAGTGCATTGTGATTGGAAGCTGTGTCTTGATTCCCAAGTCTTCCAACAACATCTTCAGCCACATCAATTCAGTTGTCAATCTCCTCATTGCTCTATATTCTGCCTCGGTACTAGAACAAGAAACGATCTTCTGTTTCTTGCTCTTCCATGTGACTAGATTGCCTCCAACAAATGTGCAATAGCCTGTTGTTGATCTCCTATCTTCTCTGTCACCAGCCCAATCAGCATCACAATAACCGACTATGCTTGAGCTCCCATTACATCCCATCCAAAGACCTCGTTCTGATGTTCCCTTCAGATATCGCAAAATCCGATTCATCATACTCCAATGGGACATCCTTGGCTCTTGCATGTGCTGACTAACCTGATTCACAGCAAAACACAAGTCAGGACGAGTGAGAGTATATATATCAACTTACCAACAAGCCTTCTGTATAGTTTAGCATCTCCAAATGGTTGATCATCCTCGCTTTCTCCTTTTTGATGTACTTTGTATGCATCTTCAATGGGAGTCTGATTGGTGTCTCCTCCTGTATTCCTGATTCACTTAAAAGATCAAGTATGTACTTTCTTTGGGATAGAGAAGACCTTCTTTGATCTACATACTTCTATTCCAAGAAAGTACTTTAGCTTACCAAGATCTTTAATATCAAACACCGAATTTAAATAAGCCTTAGTGTTTTGGATACCAACCTTGTCATTCCCTGATATGATGATATCATCAACATATATGAGAATGACTACAATACCTTCTTGGCTTTGCATAGTGAACAAAGTATGATCAGCTTCAGACCTCTTGAATCCACGATCAAGTAAGGTGAAGCTCAGTTTTCTATACCATGCTCTTGGAGATTGCTTCAAACCGTAAATTGCTTTTCTCAGCCTAAGTACTTTTCCTGGTTGTATACTGTCTTCAAGGCCTGGTGGTGGTGTCATATAGACCTCTTCTTCCAGCTCCCCTTGAAGAAAAGCATTCTTCACATCCATTTGCCACAATTCCCATTCCAAGTTTGTTGCAAGTGAAAGTACAACTCGGACTGTGTGTAACTTGGCTACTGGAGCAAAGGTATCACGATAATCCTCTCCATAGGTCTGTGTAAATCCTCTTGCAACCAGCCTTGCCTTGTATCTCTCAATTGCTCCATCACTCTTATACTTGATTGTAAGACCCATCTTGAACTGACTGTCTTCTTTCCCTTAGGCAGATCAGCTTCATCCCAAGTATGATTCTTGATCATAGCACCTGTTTCTTCTCCACACGCATCTCTCCATACCTTGTGTTCTTTTGCTTCTTCATAAGTCTTTGGTACCTCTTCTTGATAAAGTATACTTATGAACACTTGATGTTCCTCAGGAAAATGCGCAAAAGAACACACTGCTTGTGTTGGATGAGCTCTGCTTGGCAATTGTAGTATACTCTTGTATTTACCCATTAGATGGATCCTTTCTGATCCTTTGACTTCTTCTTAATGCAACAGGCTGATCAGCCACCGCTTGTTCTTCCATTGGCACAGGTTGATCAGCCGCCACTTGTGATGGTTCCTCATTGTTAGAACTGAAGCCTCCTCATTTGCTTCTTCACGATCTTCTTGATCTTCACAAGCTTGATCATGACCAGTGTCATTGATATTCTCCCCTTCAAGATCAGCGGAACTGAAGTAGGTGAAGAAGGCATAGATGGAGATGGCATTGATATTCCCAAGTTTGAAAGAGCATTCGTAAGTTAGTAGCTCGGTCAGACTGAGATTGGGCAAGATTCTCCAAGCTGGGCCAATCCTTTTCAGTGTAGTAGCCTTTCTCTTCTAAGAACTTCACATCACGTGAGACCATAACTTTGCCAGTTTCAAGTACCACACACTTGTATCCTTTCTGAGTAGTAGAGTATCCAATGAACATACTCTTCATGCTCTTAGCTTCTAGCTTGTTGCGGTTCTCCCCTGGAACTAAAACAAAAGCCACACAACCAAACACACGTAAGTGATCAATAACAGGTTTAGTTTTATTGAGTACCTCAAATGGTGAGATATCATGAAGGACTTTTGTTGGTGTCCTATTAATCAGATAGCAGGCCGTGACTACAGCATCTCCCCAATATCTCTTTGGTACGTTTGTATGAAACATCATAGAGCGAGCCACTTCCATGAGATTATTAGAGTATTAAAGGAGATGAGAAGACCAAACATGAAGTGAAGGTCAAGTATCTCAACAATGAAGAAGATGAGTAGAGTCAAGACATGACCAAACCTCAAATGAAGTAAACACACGGTTAAGACATCAAAGGAGTGATTAACCGTGTGTTTACTTCATTTGAGGTTTGGTCATGTCTTGACTCTACTCATCTTCTTCATCAATAAGAAAACACAAGTAGTGAATCCATTTTGTATAGCTCTCTCTTCTTTACTTATGCTTAATTAAGTTATAGCAATGTAGAGAGAGAGGTTTATGCAATTTGGGTCTATCTTTATGGTAGACCATTACTTGTTATCTCTTGTCAAATACTTTCACTTAAACTCTTTATTTATTTGTTAAGATGATTCAACCACAAGTTGGTTGTTTCAAACTGCCAACTTCAAGGTGTTTGATGTTTGGTCGCCAGCTTCTTTAGCTGGCTCCTCCTCTTGTACTTCATGTATAAGCATGAATTTCCTTATAGCACAAGCTTCATTACTTGCAACACACTTCATGACTTGTAAGTCTTCTTCTCTTATGTACACACGGTTAATCACTCCTTTGATGTCTTAACCGTGTGTTTACTTCATTTGAGGTTTGGTCATGTCTTGACTGATAGGATTTGTTCAGGTTTTAATCGAATTAAAACAGCCCTAACAACAATCCTAAACCACGGATCTTGTGCCAATTGAATCTACGATGAATATATGTCAAATCTCGAACATACCTGAAGATTTGCAGCGGAAGAAGAACAGGTAATCGAGATTAGGAAGCGCCTCAAGTGCTGCGCCTCTACAGAAGTCCACACGCACACAAACTGGACGGCGGGATGCTAGTACCGGAGCGAACGATTCGCCTTCGGGTTTTCTGAAACGTTTTCTCTGTTTTCTCAAGCTTCCAAGAGCTTCTATGGTGTATAAACTCGAGCAGCCCTCATATCATATATATAGGCTGGAGTTGCCGACAGGTGTCGATCGACACCCACCATTGGTGTCGATCGACACCTTGCCGACAGGTCCTGCAGAAAGTCAAGGATCTTCTAGAAGACGATCCCGAGTGGTGTCGATCGATACCAACCATTGGTGTCGATCGACACCTTCACAGAAAATCGATATCGACGTATATCTTATATACGTTGATCATAATCATTACTCTAATGATCAAAACCCAATTTATAATATCCAGTTTGCTTAGGTGTGTGACCCTATAGGATCATATGATAATGGTAATGAGTTCATAACTCATAAGTTATAAGCGGCTTCTAGCAAAACATTATAACCGTCCAATATCATATGATAGTCTTATCTCGACATCACGACTTTACTAGAATAAATACAAGTCTGATTTCAGGACATTCCCTTCATTGACTCTACTCATCTTCTTCATTGTTGAGATACTTGACCTTCACTTCATGTTTGGTCTTCTCATCTCCTTTAATACTCTAATAGAGATGTCTATTCTTCCTTTCAGCTACTCCATTTTGTTGTGGAGTATAGGGGCAACTAGTTTGATGAATGATCCCATTTTTGGATATAAACTGCTTGAAGGCATTACTTGTATATTCACCACCATTATCTGAACGAAAAATTTTAATTTTAGCATTATAATGATTGGTAACATAAGCATGGAAACTAACAAATGCCTCAAGCACACGATCCTTAGATGGAAGCAATGTTAGCCATGTATATTTTGATTTTTCATCAATGAAAGTAACAAAGTACTTATGATTATCTCTAGATATGCATGGTGAAGTCCAAACATCTGAATGGATCAAATCAAAACAATTTTCATATAAAGTAGATGATTTAGGAAAAACAGTCTTGCAATGTTTGCCAAGAATACACGCTTCACAATCCTCATTTTGAAATTGAATGCTAGGCAATACCAAGTTAAGAGCCCTATGATGAGGGTGTCCTAATCTAGCATGCCAAATCGCATTATTTGAAACAGAAACATTAAACTCAAATCGCATGATAAAGAAGAGGGTTTAGTGTCTTCAAGAACATATAAGTTCCCTTTAGTGGTTCCTTGTCCAAGACATCTGCTAGTCTCAATATCCTGAAACCAAAAGTCATTAGCCCCAATATAGCATAACAATTTAAATCAGAGGTAGCCTTTCTAACTGATAACAAATTCGATTTAAAAGTTGGCATATAGAAGGCTGAGGTTTCTTTATCAAACAATTTTAAATCCCCAATTCCTTCTATCTTAACATTATCTCCAATTGCAATACTAACATGTCCTAAAGCCGGTTTAATATTGTCCATAAGCTTAGCATCACTAATCATGTGATGACTAGCTCCAGAATCAACTACCAGTGGTTTAACACTATCCATCACCCTAGCATTGCTACAAGAAATTCCAGGCTTAACTACCGAGGGCATATCTATCCAGTTAACATTGCTACAAGAAGTATGAACACTTATGGGCTTAGCAATGTTACCAGATTCCTTAAGCGCTTTGATAAGAACATCAAGGTCTGATTTCTTCACAAAGTCTGATGATGCAGTCATTGCCGCACCTCCAGAGTGTGAAGCGTTACCTTGTTCCTTAGTTCCAGATGGTCCAGCTGCTGTATGGGCCTTGTGGTTATCTTTCCACTTGTTCTGACCAGAGTTGGTGTCCCACCGGTTTGTACT
The DNA here is from genome assembly GCA_010577795.1 of Isatis tinctoria. Lineage (NCBI taxonomy): Eukaryota > Viridiplantae > Streptophyta > Magnoliopsida > Brassicales > Brassicaceae > Isatis > Isatis tinctoria. The sequence continues at coordinate 28,876 of VHIU01000347.1, forward strand.
TTGCCTAAGATGTGGATACAGCGTCCAACACTTCTCCTTAGTGTGGCCAATCTTCTTGCAATATTCACATACCACTTGATGTGAGTTTCTGTAGTATGTTTTATTAGCACTCGCTTGTGAGACATTTATTTGTTCTGCCTTGTTGGCCAGAACAAGTTCTCCACCTTTTCCTCCAATAAGACCAAGTGAACCTTGTTCCTTTTGAATTTGAGCGCACACCTCATCTAAGCTTGGGAGCTTTGCGCCTCTTAGGATATGCTTAATCAAATCGTTGTATGATGGATTTAGCACCATAAGAAGAGCAAACACCCTATCTTGTTCTCGCCTTTCATTGAGAATACTTGCTTCAAGCGTGGGTGGCCTCAGCATCTCCAGTTCAGCCCAAAGAGATCTAAACTTGCCAAAGAACTTGTTGAACTCCATGTCTCCTTGGCTTAAATCGTTAGTGGCTCTCTTGACCTCAAAGATTCTAGTGAGATTAGAGACATTTCCGAACACATTCTTCAAGGTGTTCCATAGTTCCTTTGCTCCTTCACAATAGGAGTAAGCTTCAAGAACCGGTGCATCCAAGGAAGCCTGAAGAATATCTAACACGGCTTGGTCCTCTTGAAACCACTTGTTGGTGTTCACCAAGGCCGCTTCATTTTCTTCAGTTTGGTCACCGGTTAACTCTTCAACATGGCTCCAAACACCACGACCACATAGAACAGCTTTCGCGGTTCTAGCCCAAAGAAGATAGTTTTCTCCTCCTTTGAGAGTCACCGGAAGTACAACATTCTTTCCTTCTTCCAAGCTCATAGTTTTAAGTAAGAACCGCTTTAAGATCAAGATCAAAGAGTGTTTTAAACACAGAAAGAAGAAAGAGCTAGGTTCGTAACCAATGCTCTGATACCATATAGGTTTTAATAAAGCGGAAGTGAATAAGTATTGAGTAAGAAAGTGGATGAAGAACAAGTTTGTAGTATAAAGAGTAGGAATGAGAAACGAATTGAGAGAGAGAGTTTATGGAACAAGGATGAGTTTATTTCCTTGTGTATTTACTTCATACAATCAATCTAAAATATATAGACAAGTAAGTAACCAAGTGAGCAATTTAAATTTGAATATGTTGATGATGAAAGTAGGGAGCAGCCGAAAGTAGCAAGTCCCCACATTGGTCTCTTTGTCTTGTCTCCTTGGTTTGAAATACTTCTTGGGCGCTCACCAAGGTTGTGAAGACCTTCTAGAAGTCAACTTAAGTGTTTGGATACACTTATTGATCTAATCTTCAAAGAGTAGATCGTTTACCAAAGAAACGGTTCTTTCTTTGGTAATCTCTTCTTCTTTTCTTCAATAGTTTGGTCTTGAAGGCAGTCTTCCACTCATCCCCTTCCTTCATTCTGACTTGGTGGTATCCGCTTTTCAAGTCTATTTTAGAGAAGATTGTAGCTCCACTCAGTTCATCTAGCATGTCATCTAGCCTTGGAATCGGATGTCTATACTTGATGGTGATGTTATTGATGGCTCGGCAGTCCACACACATTCGCCAAGTGCCATCCTTCTTTGGTACTAATAAAACAGGCACGGCACAAGGGCTGAGACTCTCCCTGATGTAACCTTTGGTCATGAGCTCCTGAACCTGAGCTTCCAACTCTTTAGCCTCCTCCGGGTTTACTCTATAAGCCGTCGGTTAGGTATGGGTGCTCCAGGTACAAAATCAATCTGATGCCCAATCCCTCTAATAGGTGGAAGTCCGGTGGCATCTCTTCAGGAAAGACGTCTTTATACTTCTCCAATAGCTGGTTCATCTCGTTTGGCAGCTCCGAATTCGTGTCTTCACCTGAAAAATAGCTTTCTCTAAAGATCATGAGTAATACCTGTTGTTTGTGTTCAATAGATTTAAGAACACTACTAGGAGAAACAAACAAACTAGTTTTACTTAGCTTAAATCCCTGGTCCATGGCTTGTTGCATCTCGTGTATTTCAGCTGGTGTAAGAGGCGCCAGATTATGCTTCTTCCCATTGTGTGTGAAAGAGTAATAGTTGGTGCGACCATTGTGTAAGGTCTCTTTGTCGAATTGCCAAGGCCTCCCAAGTAGAAGATGCCCAGCTTGCATTGGTACCACATCACACTTGACTTGATCACTATACTTCCCAATGCTGAATGATACAACTACTTGTTCCGCAATCCTCACCTCCGTGGAGTCATTGAGCCATCTTAAACGATACGGCTTTGGATGCTTTGTCTTCTCAAGACCTAACTTATCCACAAGGTACTTGCTAGCTACGTTAGTGCAAGAGCCTCCATCAATAATGAGACTACATACCTTGTTACTTACGCTACATCTTGTATGAAAGATGTTTTCCCTCTGAATGGTTTCAGGATCATACAAGGCACTGAGAGCTCTCCGGATTACCAAGACCTCACCAACTTCAGGGTAGTCGTTATCTCTTCTTCAGAACCGGCTGACTCTACATCAGCTTCATCCGCGGATTCGTACTCTCCATTGTCTCTCAAGAACATCACCCTTTGATTTGGACACTCTCTGGCGTAATGCCCCTTTCCCTGACATTTGAAACAAGTAATGTCTCTAGATCGTGGTTAGGAGTCTTACCTTGCTCAGGTGGAGCTGGTTAGATGGTCCAGCAGTTGATTTCTTGAAACGGTTATCCACTTCAGGAGTCTTTCCTTTGTCTTGCGGTTTGGTGTATGATTGGTTCCATGTGGATTTGTTTCGTGAAGAGTTGGCCTTCTTCTTAGCTTGTTGCTCGCCTGTATGGCAAAGTGTAACAAGTCTTCCATGTGCTCATAGTTTTGCCACTCCACTTTCCTAGCTATCTTGTCATTGAGACCATCTACGAATTGTGCCATCAAAGTCTCCTCCGAATCTTGAAGCTCCAATCGGTTCTTGATGGTTTCAAACTCCTCATAGTACTCTTCAACAGTCTTAGATCCCTGCGAAAGTTTTCTAAAACGTTTTGTAAGTCTCTCAAATAATAAGTGGGAATGTACCTCTTGCGTAGGTGATATGTCATGTCTTCCCAAGTCGTGATTGCTCCTCTTCTCTGTCTCCTACGTTCAGAGACTTCTCTATCCCACCAAGTGAGAGCATTGTCCGTGAATTGAGCTGCAGCTAGGGTAACCTTCTTGGTCTCCGAGTATTGGTAGTAGTCAAATATATGCTCCATCCTTCTTTCCCAATCCATGTATGCCTCGGGGTTAACCTTTCCAGCAAAGGTAGGTGGAGTAAGCTTTATAGGTTTTAAGAAAGCGGAAGTTTAGTATTTGAAGCATAAAGATTTAGTGAGAAATCAAATGAAGAATGAAGTATGAAGAACAAGTAAAATCGTGTATGAGAGAGAGTTTGTGAAAGGGTGAGTTTATTCCCTTGTGTCTTTATGAATTACAATCGATCTTGTTTATATAGACAAGCAAGTATCAACAAGTGATAGATCTAAATTTGAATTAAACAAATGATGAAAGGAGGGGACAACAGAAAGTTATCAACCCCACCTTGTATTGAAGAAAAGAAGAAGAAATTATCAAAGAAAGAATTGTTTCTTTGATAAACGATCATCTCTTGTGAGATTAGATCAATGGGTGTATCCAAACACCTAAGTTGACTTCTAGAAGGTCTACACAAACTCTGTGAGCGCCCATGAAGTATTTGAAACCAAGAGACCAAGAGACCAAGAGACCAAGGTGGGGTTGTGCACTTTTGGCTGCTCCCTTCTTTCATCATCACCCAAATTCGAATTTGAATCCTTCTCTTGTTTACTTGCTTGTCTATATATTAACTTTGTATGTAACAAAGACACACAAGGAATATACTCATCCTTGTTCCATAAACTCTCTCTCTCTCTAAATTCGTTCCTCACTCTTGTTCTAATCACAAACTTGTTCTTCATCACACTTCTTACACAAAACACTCATTACTTCCGCTTTCTTAAATACTTTATGGTATCAGAGCTTGGTTTCGAACCTTGATATCTCTTTATCTTGTTCTTAAAACGGTTCTTAGAAAAACTTCATCTTGTTCTTTGAAGTTTTGTTCTTGAATCATTGTTAAGATTAAAACCGTATTTTTTCCTAAAATTCTTTTCTCTTCAGTTCTTTCTCTCAATCTCTTTTACTCATTGTGTAGAAGTTCTGTTATCACTTGAAACAATGGGTTTAGATGAAGGGAAAAGTTATTGTGCTTCCGGTGACTCTCAAAGGAGGAGATAATTATCTTCTTTGGGCAAGAACCGCGAAAGCTGTTTTGTGTGGTCGTGGTGTTTGGAGCCACGTTGAGGACTATCTGGTGATCAAGCTGAAGAAAATGAAGCGGCTATGGTGGACACCACAAGTGGTTCCAAGAAGACCAAGCCGTGTTAGCTATTCTTCAGGCTTCTTTGGATGTATCAGTTCTTGAAGCTTATTCCTATTGTGAAGGAGCAAAAGAACTCTGGAACCCTTGAAGAATGTGTTCGGAAATGTCTCTAATCTCACTAGAGTGTTTGAGTTAAGAGAGCCATCAACAATTTGAGCCAAGAAGACATGGAGTTCAACAAGTTCTTGGTAAGTTCAGATCCCTTTGGGCTGAACTGGAAATGTTGAGGCCACCCACGCTTGAAGCAAGTGTTTTTAACGAAAGGCGAGAACAAGACAGGGTGTTTGCTCTTCTCATGGTGCTGAATCCATCATACAACGACCTGATTAAACATATCCTGAGAGGCACAAAGCTCCCTAGCTTGGATGAGGTGGCGCTCAAATTCAGAAGGAACAAGGTTCACTTGGCCTTCTTGGAGAAAGGTGGAGAGCTTGTTCTGGCCAACAAAGCAGAACAAGTGAGTGCCTCACCAGTGAGTGCGAATAAGACATACTACAAAAAACCCATCAAGATTAGCCACAAATCAAGTGTATGTGAACATTGCAAGAATATTGGCCACACTAAGGAGAAGTGTTTGATACTGAATCCACATCTTAGGCCAACTCCAACCGGTGGGACACCAACTCTGGTCAGAGCAAGTGGAAAAACAACCACAAAGCTCACGCAGTGCTGGACCATCCGGAACTAAGGAACAAGGTGGCTCTTCTAATTATGAAGGAGCGATAATGTCCACATCCTCAGACTTTGTGAAGAAATCAGACCTTGATGCCCTTATCAAAGCGCTTAAGGAGTCTGGTAACTTGCTAAGCCATAAGCGTCATGCCTCTTGTAGTAAGTTAACTGGATAGATATTTCTAATAACCTGTGGTAGTTAAGTCTGGAACTTCTTGTAGCAATGCTAGGATGATGGATAGTGTTAAACCTTTGATAGTTGATTCTGGAGCAAGTCATCATATGATTAGTGATGCTAAACTTATGGACAATATTAAACCGGCTTTAGGGCATGTTAGCATTGCAAATGGAGATAATGTTAAGATAGAAGGAATTGGGGATTTAAAATTGTTTGATAAAGAAACCTCAGCGTTCTACATGCCAACTTTTAAATCGAATTTGTTATCAGTTAGAAAGGCTACCTCTGATTTGAATTGTTATGCTATATTTGGGGCTAATGATTTTGGTTTCAGGATATTGAGACTAGCAGGTGTCTTGGACAAGGAACCACCAAAGGGAACCTATATGTTCTGAAGACACTAAACCATCTTCCTTATCATGCGATTTTAGTTTTAATGTTTTCTGTTTTAAATAATGCGATTTGGCATGCTAGATTAGGACACCCTCATCATAGGGCTCTTAACCTGTTATTGCCTAGCATTCAATTTCAAAATGAGGATTGTGAAGCATGTATTCTTGGCAAACATTGCAAGACTGTTTTTCCTAAATCATCTACTTTATATGAAAAGTGTTTTGATTTAATCCATTCAGATGTTTGGACATCACCATGCATATCTAGAGATAATCATAAGTATTTTGTTACTTTCATTGATGAAAAGTCAAAATATCACATGGTTAACATTGCTTCCATCTAAGGATCGTGTGCTTGAAGCATTTGTTAGTTTCCATGCTTATGTTACCAATCATTACAATGCTAAAGTGAAAATTTTTCGTTCAGATAATGGTGGTGAATATACAAGTCATGCTTTCAAACAGTTCATATCCAAGAATGGGATCATTCACCAACTAGTTGTCCTTATACTCCACAACAAAATGGAGTAGCTGAAAGGAAGAATAGACATCTCATGGAAGTGGCTCGCTCTATGATGTTTCATACAAGCGTTCCAAAGAGATTTTGGGGAGATGCTGTAGTTGCGGCCGCTACCTAATCAATAGGACCCAACAAAAGTCCTTCATGACATTTCACCATTTGAGGTACTCACTAAAAACCAAACCAGTCCATTGATCACTTACGTGTGTTTGGTTGTGTGGCTTTTGTTTTAGTTCCAGGGAGAACCGCAACAAACTAGATGCTAAAAGCGTGAAGAGCATGTTCATGGATATTCTACTACTCAAAAAGGTACAAGTGCGTGGTGCCTGAAACTGGCAAAGTAATGGTTTCACGGGATGTGAAGTTCTTTGAGGAAAAAGGGTATTACACGGAAAGGATTGGCCTAGCTTGAAGAACCTTGCTCAATCTCAATCTGACCGAGCTACTAACTTACGTATGCTCTTTGAGAATTTGGGAATCTCCATTCCTCCTCCCTCCACGCCTCCTCCGCCTACCTCAGTCCCGCTTGATCCTGAGGGGAGAATGTCAATCATGATCATGATCAAGCTCATGAAGAAGCAAATGAGGAGGCTACATTCCAACAAATGAGGAGGTCCCTGTCCAACAAATGGGAGGAACCTGTACAAGTGGTGGCTGATCAACCTGTACCAATGGAAGCCAAGTGGTGGCTGTCAACCTGTTGCATTAAGAAGAAGTCAGAGGATCAGAAAGGATCCATCTAATTGGGTAAATACAAGAGTATACTACAATTGCCAAGCAGAAGCTCATCCAGCACAAGCCTGTGTTCTTTTGCGTATTTTCCTGAAGAACACCAAGTTCATGAGTATTCTTGATCAAGAAGAGGTACAAAAAACATATGAAGAGCAAAGAACACAAGGTGGGAGAGATGCGTGTGGAGAAGAAACGGGTGCTATGATTAAAAATCACACTTGGGATGAAGCGGATCTGCCTAAGGGAAAGAAGACAGTTAGCTCAATGGGTCTTCACAATCAAGTATAAAGCGATGGAGCAATAGAAAGATATAAGGCAAGGCTGGTTGCAAGAGGATTCACACCAACATATGGAGAGATTATCGTGACACCTTTGCTCCAGTAGCCAAATTACACACAGTCCGAGTTGTACTTTCACTTGCAACAAATTGGAATGGGAATTGTGGCAAATGGATGTGAAGAATGCTTTTCTTCAGGGGGAGCTGGAAGAGGAGGTTTATATGACACCACCACCTGGCCTTGAGGATAGTATACAACCAGGAAAAGTACTTAGGCTGAGAAAAGCAAATTTAATCTTGAAGCAATCTCCAAGAGCATGTATAGAAAGCTGAGCTTCACCTTACTTGATCGCGGATTCAAGAGGTCTGAAGCTGATCATACTCTGTTCACCATGCAAAGCCAAGAAGGTATTGTAGTCATTCTCATATATGTTTATGATATCATCATATCTGGGAATGACAAGGTTGTATCCAAGTACTAAGGCTTATTTAAATTCGGTTTTTGATATTAAAGATCTTGGAAAGCTAAAGTACTTTCTTGGATAGAAGTATGTAGATCAAAGGAAGGTCTCTTCTTGTCCCAAAGAAAGTACATACTTGATCTTTTGAGTGAATCAGAATACAGGATGAGACACCAATCAGGACTCCCATTGAAGATGCATACAAAGTACATCAAGAGGAGAGAGCGAGGATGATCAACCGTTTGGAGATGCCAAACTATACCGAAGGCTTGTTGGTAAGTTAATATATCTTACTCTTACTCGTCCTGACTTGTGTTTTGCTGTGAACGGTCAGTCAGCACATGCAAGAGCCAAGGATGTCTCATTGGAATATGATGAACCCGGATATGCGATATTTAAAGGGGACATCAGAACGAGGTCTTTGGATGGGTTGTAATGGAAGCTCAAGCATAGTTGGTTATTGTGATGCTGATTGGGGGAGATAGAGAAGATAGGAGATCAACCACAGGCTATTGCACGTTTGTTGGAGGCAACTTAGTGACTTGGAAAAGCAAGAAACAAAAGATCGTTTCATGCTCTAGCACGGAGGCTGAGTATAGAGCAATGAGAAGATTGACAACTGAATTGATGTGGCTAAAGATGCTGTTGGAAGACTTGGGAATCAAGACACCCCTTCCAATCACAATGCATTGTGATAATCAGGCTGCTATCCCATAGCTTCAAACTCGGTTTTTCCATGAAGAAACCAAGCATATTGAGGTGGATTTCACAAGGTGAGAGAGCGATGCAATTAGGAGTCATCTTGCCTTGCTATACACGGAGTTCAGAGCAGCTGGCGATATCTTTACTAAGGCGGCCACCTTGAAGACATGTGAATATATCCATGAGAAGCTTGGACTCATGGATTTCACACAAGTACATTTTGAAGACCCTAGACAATGAGGTTCACACTCTTTTCCTACATGGAGTTTTTGTCCCACGAGGTTTTGCTACATGGAGGTTTTAATGAGGTGAATCTACATAGTCCCAAGCTTAACTCATTCTTGGTTTAAGCTTGAGGGGGAGTATTGAAGAAAAGAAGAAGAATTATCAAAGAAGATTTTTCTTTGATAAACGATCATCTCTTGTGAGATTAGATCAATGGGTGTATCCAAACACCTAAGTTGACTTCTAGAAGGTCTACACAACTCTGTGAGTGCCCATGAAGTATTTGAAACCAAGAGACCAAGAGACCAAGAGACCAAGGTGGGGTTGTGCACTTTTGGCTGCTCCCTTCTTTCATCATCACCCAAATTCGAATTTGAATCCTTCTCTTATTTACTTGCTTGTCTATAGATTAAGACCATTTGTATGTAACAAGACACACAAGGAAATATACTCATCCTTGTTCCATAAACTCTCTCTCTCTCTAAATTCGTTCCTCACTCTTTCTTAACACAAACTTGTTCTTCATCACACTTCTTACACAAAACACTCAGTTACTTCCGCTTTCTTAAATACTTTACCTTGGTCTCTTCCTTCTTTGAATTCAAATGGTTGGCGCTTCCTTGAGTAGATCTTCTAGAAGGCGTGATTGGTGTTTGGATACCCCATTGCTTTGATCATTCACTGAATACCGATTTCTCTTTAATCTTGTATAATTCTTTATTTTCTTCAATACTCCCCTCAAGCTTAAACCAGAAATGGTTAAGCTTGGGACTATGTAGATTCACCTCGTTAAAAACCTCCATGTAGCAAAACCTCGTGGGACAAAAACTCCATGTAGGAAAAGAGTATGAACCTCATTGTCTAGGGTCTTCAAACCTTCTTTGTGTTTGATCCATGAGTCCAAGTTTCTCATGAATGTATTCACATGTCTTCAAGGTGCCGCCTTAGTAAAGATATCGGCCAACTGCTATGAACCTCCGTGTATAGCAAGGTAAGATAACTCCTAATTGCATCTGATCTCTCACTTTGTGACAATCCACCTCAATATGCTTGGTTCTTTCATGGAAAACCGAGTTTGAGGCTATGTGGATAGCCGCCTGATTATCACAGTGCATTGTGATTGGAACCTGTGTCTTGATTCCCAAGTCTTCCAACAACATCTTCAGCCACTTAATTCAGTTGTCAATCTCCTCATTGCTCTATATTCTGCCTCGGTACTAGAACATGAAATGATTTTCTGTTTCTTGCTCTTCCATGTGACTAGATTGCCTCCAACAAATGTGCAAAACCTGTTGTTGTCTCCTATCTTCTCTGTCACCAGCCCAATCAGCATCACAATAACCGACTATGCTTGAGCTCCCATTACCCCATCCAAAGACCTCGTTCTGACGTTCCCTTCAGATATCGCAAAATCCGTTCATCAAACTCCAATGGGACATCCTTGGCTCTTGCATGTGCTGACTGACCTGATTCACAGCAAAACACAAGTCAGGACGAGTGAGAGTAAGATATATCAACTACCAACAAGTCTTCTGTATAGTTTAGCATCTCCAAATGGTTGATCATCCTCGCTTTCTCCTTTTTGGTGTACTTTGTATGCATCTTCAATGGGAGTCCTGATTGGTGTCTCCTCCTGTATTCCTGATTCACTTAAAAGATCAAGTGTGTACTTCTTTGGGATAAGAAGAGACCTTCCTTTGATCTACATACTTCTATTCCAAGAAGTAGTTTAGTTTACCAAGATCTTTAATATCAAAAACCAATTTAAATAAGCCTTAGTGTTTTGGATACCAACCTTGTCATTCCCTGATATGATGATATCATCAACATATATGAGAATGACTACAATACCTTCTTTGCTTTGCATGGTAAACAAAGTATGATCAGCTTCAGACCTCTTGAATCCACGATCAAGTAAAGTAAAGCTCAGTTTTCTATACCATGCTCTTGGAGATTGCTTTAAACCATAAATTGCTTTTCTCAGCCTTAGTACTTTTCCTGGTTGTATACTGTCTTCAAGGCCTGGTGGTGGTGTCATATAAACCTCCTCTTCCAGCTCCCCTTGAAGAAAGGCATTCTTCACATCCATTTGCCACAATTCCCATTCTAGGTTTGTTGCAAGTGAAAGTACAACTCGAACTGTGTGTAGTTTGGCTACTGGAGCAAATGTGTCACGATAATCCTCTCCATAGGTTTGTGTGAATCCTCTTGCAACCAGCCTTGCCTTGTATCTCTCTATTGCTCCATCACTCTTATACTTAATTGTGAAGACCCATCTTGAACTAACTGTCTTCTTTCCCTTAGGCAGGTCAGCTTCATCCCAAGTGTGATTCTTATCATAGCACCGGTTTCTTCTCCACACGCATCTCTCCACACCTTGTGTTCTTTTGGCTTCATCATAGGTTTTTGGTACCTCTTCTTGATCAAGTATGCTTATGAATACTTGATGTTCCTCAGGGAAATGTGCGAAAGAGCACACGGCTTGTAAGGATGAGCTTCTGCTTGACAATTGTAGTATACTCTTGTATTTACCCAATTAGATGGATCCTTTCTGATCCTTTGACTTCTTCTTAACGCAACCGGTTGCTCAGCCACCACTTGCTCTTCCATTGGCACAGTGAGATCAGTCGTGTGTTTCTGGTGGCTCTTCCTCATTGTTATAACTGGAGCCTCCTCATTTGCGTCTTCACGATCTTCTTCACAAGCTTGATCATGGCCAGTGTCATTGATATTCTCCCCTTCAGGATCAAGCGGGACTGAAGGAGGTGGAGAATTCGTGGATGGAATATGCATTATATTCCCAAGTTCTGAAAGAGCATTCGTAAGTTAGTAGCTCGGTCAGAATGAGACTGAGCAAGGTTCTCCAGGCTAGGCCAATCCTTTTCTGTGTAGTATCCTTTCTCTTCTAAAAACTTCACATCACGAGAGACCATAACTTTGCCAGTTTCAGGTATCACACACTTGTATCCTTTCTGAGTAGTAGAGTATCCAATGAACATACTCTTTACGCTTTTAGCTTCTAGCTTGTTGCGGTTCTCCCCTGGAACTAAAACAAAAGCCACACAACCAAACACTCGTAAGTGATCAATAACAGGTTTAGTTTTATTGAGTACCTCAAATGGTGAGATATCATGAAGGACTTTTGTTGGTGTCCTATTAATCAGATAGCAAGCCATAACTACAACAGCATCTCCCCAATATCTCTTTGGAACATTTGTATGAACATCATAGAGCGAGCCACTTCCATGAGATGTCTATTCTTCTTTCAGCTACTCCATTTTGTTGTGGAGTATAAGACACTAGTTTGATGAATGATCCCATTTTTGGATATGAACTGCTTGAAGGCATGACTTGTATATTCACCACCATTGTCTGAACGAAAAGTCTTAATTTTAGCATTGTAATGGTTAGTAACATAAGCATGAAAACTAACAAATGCTTCAAGCACACGATCCTTAGATGGAAGCAATGTTAACCAAGTATATTTTGATTTTTCATCAATGAAAGTCACAAAATACTTATGATTATCTCTAGATATGCATGGTGAGGTCCAAACATCTGAATGAATCAAATCAAAACAATTTTCATATAATGTAGATGATTTAGGAAAAACCGTCTTGCAATGTTTGCCAAGAATACAAGCTTCACAATCTTTATTTTGAAATTGAATGCTAGGCAATAACAAGTTAAGAGCCCTATGGTGAGGGTGTCCTAATCTAGCATGCCAAATCGCATTATTTGAAACAAAACAATTCAAACTCAAATCGCATGATAAAGAAGAGGGTTTAGTGTCTTCAAGAACATATAAGTTTCCTTTGGTGGTTCCTTGCCCAAGACACTTGCTAGTCTCAATATCCTGAAACCAAAAATCATTAGCCCCAAATATAGCATAGCAATTCAAGTCAGAAGTAGCCATTCTAACTGATAGCAAATTCGATTTAAAAGTTGGCATATAGAAGGCTGAGGTTTCTTTATCAAATAACTTTATAAAGGTAGAACGCGAAGCATGGGATACAAGTTTTTGTTCCAAAACAGAACTTTAATGTGTACCTTATAAAAGCTTAGAAAGCATATTTGGGATCCAAAAAATATCCTATGAGGTTTCCAAGCAAAACTATTTTCGCAAAACTTCTTGTAAAGATAGAACGCGAAGCATGGGATACGAGTTTGTGTTCCAAAAGAGAACTTTAATGTGTACCTTATAAAAGCTTAGAAAGCATATTAGGGGTCCAAAAAATGTCCTATGATGTTTCTAAACAAAACTATTTTTCCAAAACTTCTTATAAAGATAGAACGCGAAGCATGGGATACAAGTTTGTGTTCCAAAAGAGAACTTTAATGTGTACCTTATAAAAGCTTAGAAAGCATATTTGGGGTCCAAAAAATGTCCTATGAGGTTTCTAAACAAAACTATTTTCCCAAAACTTCTAATAAAGATAGATTGCGAAGCATGGGATACAAGTTTGTGTTCCAAAAGAGAACTTTAATGTGTACCTTATAAAAGCTTACAAAAAATGTGTTATGATGTTTCTAAGCAAAACTATTTTCGCAAAACTTCTTAGAGAACGTGAAGCATGGGATACAAGTTTGTGTTCCAAAAGAGAACTTTAATGTGTACCTTATAAAAGCTTAGAAAGCATATTTGGGGTCCAAAAAATATCCTATGAGGTTTCTAAGCAAAACTATTTTCGCAAAACTTCTTGTAGAAATAGAACGCGAAGCATGGGATACAAGTTTGTCTTCCAAAAGAGAACTTTAATATGTACCTTATAAAAGCTTATAATGCATATTTGGGATCCACAAAATTTCCTTTGAGGTTTCTAAACAAAACTATTTTCGCAAAACTTCTTAATAAGGTAGAACGCGAAGCATGCGATACAAGTTTGTGTTCCAAAAGAGAACTTTAATGTGTACCTTATAAAAGCTTAGAAAGCATATTTGGGGTCCAAAAAATGTCCTATGAGATTTCTAAACAAAACTATTTTCCCAAAACTTCTAATAAAGATAGATTGCGAAGCATGGGATACAAGTTTGTGTTCCAAAAGAGAACTTTAATGTGTACCTTATAAAAGCTTAGAAAGCATATTTGGGGTCCAAAAAATGTGTTATGATGTTTCTAAGCAAAACTATTTTCGCAAAACTTCTTATAGAACGTGAAGCATGGGATACAAGTTTGTGTTCCAAAAGAGAACTTTAATGTGTACCTTATTGTTAGAATTTGAGTAGCAAAGTAAATAGCATAAGGACAAGTTTGTGTGATTATTTAACCAAGTGTTTAGACAAGTAATGAGCTCCTTTTAGGAGGCTCTACCGTTTAACACCACTCTCTACATTGTTTATGATGAACACAACATTAAGTAAGTAGATGAAGCTAAAAGAGTATGGATAGAACTTGTCTTTGTATTTCGGTTTTTGTGTGTATGTTTACAATGATGAACGCCTATATTTATACACAAATGAGAGAGTACAGGTAAACACAAGGGAGGCCGTGCCGCAGGCTGCAAGGGACCTCCTCTTCATACTTTGACCTAGACAAACCATCCTGAAATCGTGGAACATGTTTTCTTCTTGTTTTGGCTCCACTTTGACTCTCCATTCAAATTTCTTCTTTGGCTGCGGATTCTTTAGCTTCTGAATGGTGGGCTGAGTCTTCTCTAAACCTAAAATAAGCCTCTCCTCCGCACAATAACCTTTGGGCTTCATTTGGCCAGGCCACTCCTTCATTTCATTCATCCGGGCCTTGTCTCTTATTATGGATGGAGAGTTGGGCTTAGGCTTGTGCTTCCTTCTTCAACTATGTTCGTCTGGGCCTCCTTAAGCTGAGTAATGATTCTTCATTCTATATGTTGGCCCATAGATTGATAGAGAACATATTCCTTTTCTTGTACACATCATGTTCTTTGTGCATCACACAATTTAACACTCCCCCTCAAGCTTGAACCAGAATGGATTGATGGTCAAGCTTGGAACTGTGATGCGCTTCACACCTCTTCTTCTTTGGCGTGATTGGCCTTCTCATTTTAATACCCTGCCTCAAGTTTGGACTGCTGGGACATCATGAGGGGTTATGGACCAAAGGCCAAGCTTGCAACACACAAATGACTACCTCATTAAAAACCTCATCATGTAAAACCTCTTTGGGATAAAACCATGATGAGGGAAAAAGAGTATAGCATTGTGGTGCATTAGGGATAGCAATGGCCTTGGTAAGACTTGAAAAAAAAGGACCGGCTCTACTCTTCTCATTCCTTAGTTCTTCATAACTCTTCTTATGATCCCTCTTGCCATCCTAAACATCTTTGAGGCTCTCACGCTTGACTTTGAGGCTCCCATTGTTTTCTTTGAGGCTCTCATGGTCTCCTTTACCTTTAAACAAGTGATAAAGAAGAAAAGATTAAGTATATGCCATGAGGAATATCAATGAAAACGAAAATAACATAATGGGGAATTTCAAAGATCAAGCAACAATATAGACAGAATTTCAAACTTAATGAGGAATATCAAAGATGCTAATGGTAATAATGAGGAGATCATAGATAGCATTAACTAACAAATTGAATCTAAGGCAATGAGTAAATTTAAATAGGTAAGGGTTTAGAGTCAGCCTTATGAAGAAGAGTTGTCGGAATTTGCGGTTTGAACTTTGTCTTTGAACTGCCAATGAAGTGATCAATGGTATGTGACATGGTCTGAACTTTGTCCTTTGAATGGACTTTAATGGCGTGAACCATGATCTGAACTGAACTTTGTCCTTTGAATGGACTTGAATGGTATGAGCCATGATTTGAATTGAAGTTGTCCTTTGAATGGACTTTAATGGCGTGAGCCATATTAACTTTGAGTTGCCTTTTCATCTATCATCATCTTAATTCATTAAATCTGTTGAACTTAAAACCAAAGAGAAAGTGAGTTGTGGAGCTTCCTAGTGAGGGCACACTCACGCTTGTGGAAGCTCCTTAAGTGCCAAAGAGATTTAACAAAAAAAAACTTTAAGTAACCAGAGTATAAGAGATTTAGAATGAACCAGAGTATAAGGAGTTTAGAATGAGCTCATTGAGCTGACTGAATACGGTCCATCTTCATTTGGATCCGCCAACATATAATGAGTGGTTTACCACCAACAAAAGGGAGAGAACCACCAGGCAACAGACCGGACTGTCTTAGCTGATCCATCGCTTTCCACCAGACTCTTCACATCATGTTCTTCAAGCTGGGGCAATCGGTTCAAACTGATCTCTCGATTTCTAACCACAGCCTCGTTCTGTGCCCATAATCTTGCCTT
Source organism: Isatis tinctoria (assembly GCA_010577795.1). NCBI lineage: Eukaryota > Viridiplantae > Streptophyta > Magnoliopsida > Brassicales > Brassicaceae > Isatis > Isatis tinctoria. Next base: position 44,669 of record VHIU01000347.1, read on the forward strand.
GCCTTCAAAGACAATCAAGTAAAGTATTAATAACAATAAGGGGACTAACACTTTCTACTTATTTAGGAAGAGAACAGAAAGATCAACCCAAACAAAGTGGGGACTAACAGTCTCTACTAATTAAGAAGAGAGAAGAAAGATCAACCCAAATGGGGACTAATGTTCTTTCCAAAAGAAAAGAGAAGAAAGATCAACCCAAAACGAAGTGGGGACTAACATTCTCTTCTTATATCAAGAAACAAAAGATCAACCCACAAGTATAATTCACAAAGATCAGGAAAAGAGTGAGAGAGTTTAAGAGTTTAGTGAGAGCGTGAGGTTGAGAGTTTGGAGACATCTAGCCATAAGGCAGAAGAGCAAAACGTTACAAGGAGCAATCCCCTTTAAGGGAGTTCCTGAACACTTATGTCTCAATGAGACTATGAATCACCATATCATTTACTTGAACCTGTAAACTTAGAACATCAAAGACAAGATCAGTGGTGGAACTTCCTAGTGAGGGCACACTCTCACGCTTGTGGAAGTTCCAAATGTGCCAAGTAGGAATCAAGAAAGCATTAAACATGAATGATCATTGTTAATGAGAGTGTTTAATAATCAGAGATTGTGAGCATATGACATCAAGTTTGAGAGTGTGACAATGAGAGTATAAGTAACCGAAGTTTTAGAGAGTTTTAGAAGTAACCAAAGTAAGATGGATAATAGTTGATGGAAGAGAGTATAAGAGGAAGCAATCATCAAGCCATAAGGCTGAGCAACAACATCAAACCACAGCGCTGAAGCATTCATGGTTGATCAATGGGTCTTTCATCAAGAGTTTCCTACAATTTCAAAAAATAAGAACACAATTTCATTAGATCACACAAAGGTGATTTCTGTGAGATTTAAATCATGTCAATGGAACAAAATTGTTTGTCCATCAACCAACAAAGCCCTTAAGGCCAAAAACTTTCTCAAAACACAAATCCGTTTGAAGAACTTTGAAAAACAACTTTGAAAACACATTTTAATGGGAGAGATCCCAAAACCTTTCAAAGACTCAAAAACACTTTTAAAATGGCATTGCAAAAACCAATTTCCCTCCCTGAAATGACATTTTAAAAATAAATAAGAACTTTTAAGATGGGGAGGGAATTTTGAAAAACAAAACTATTTCTCAAGGGAATACATCCCAAAATATTTTTCGAATTTGAAACAATTTTCCAAAGAGTTAAAACATTTTAAAATGGCTTTACTAAGCCTAGAGTTTATCAAGCACATATCAAAATAATTTTAAAATACTTTTAAAATATTTTTTAAAATTTGTTTTCATAAGGGAAAAAATCCCAAAAAATAATTTTTCAAAGAGTTAACAACTCAAAATCAACTTTCATCTCTTTCCCTCCCTCAAGCTTTGGCGAGTACAAGAGTTTTAATCTTTCAACCATGCTATGAAGAGGTGAAAAGAGGTGAAATGGGTAGAGAGAAGAAAGAGTTTGAAAACAAAACCAATAGGTCTTTAATAGTAAAAGGATTGAGAAGAAACCAACAAGAATATTTTTGAAAAACATTTTTCCAAGATAATTAAAAACAAGGTTCAGTGTATCTCCCTCCCTTACGCCTTGGCATATACAGTTTTGATACTTTCATCCAAGAGTTACACAAGATGGAGAGGAGAGAACTGAAACACAAAAGAAACCTTTCATGAAATCGATTTGAAATGTAGCCTTTTTGAAAATATTTTCTTGAAAACGTTTTAAGCAAAAACAGGAACCTATCTCTTCTTCTCATGTTCTGGACACAAGACATCTTTCAGTCTATCAACAGAGCTTAAGAAGAATGAGAGGAGAATCATTGGTTATACAAAAAGAACAGAAACGATTTTATCCCAAGAGCAACATGCTCTGATACCATGTTAGAATTTGAGTAGCAAAGTAAATAGCATAAGGACAAGTTTGTGTGATTATTTAACCAAGTGTTTAGACAAGTAATGAGCTCCTTTTAGGAGGCTCTACACGTTTAACACCACCTCTCTACATTGTTTATGATGAACACAACATTAAGTAAAGTAGATGAAGCTAAAAGAGTATGGATAGAACTTGTCTTTGTATTTCGGTTTTTGTGTGTATGTTTACAATGAATGAATGCCTATATTTATACACAAATGAGAGAGTACTAGGTAAACACAAGGGAGGCCGTGCCTCAGGCTGCAAGGGACGCTCCTCTTCATACTTTGACCTAGACAAACCATCCTGAAATCGTGGAACATGTTTTCTTCTTGTTTTGGCTCCACTTTGACTCTCCATTCAAATTTCTTCTTTGGCTGCGGATTCTTTAGCTTCTGAATGGTGGGCTGAGTCTTCTCTAAACCTAAAATAAGCCTCTCCATCCGCACAATAACCTTTGGGCTTCATTTGGCCAGGCCACTCCTTCATTTCATTCATCCGGGCCTTGTCTCTTATTATGGATGGAGAGTTGGGCTTAGGCTTGTGCTTCCTTCTTCAACTATGTTCGTCTGGGCCTCCTTAAGCTGAGTAATGATTCTTCATTCTATATGTTGGCCCATAGATTGATAGAGAACATATTCCTTTTCTTGTACACATCATGTTCTTTGTGCATCACACAATTTAACACTCCCCCTCAAGCTTGAACCAGAATGGATTGATGGTCAAGCTTGGAACTGTGATGCGCTTCACACCTCTTCTTCTTTGGCGTGATTGGCCTTCTCATTTTAATACCCTGCCTTAAGTTTGGACTGCTGGGACATCATGAGGGGTTATGGACCAAAGGCCAAGCTTGCAACACACAAATGACTACCTCATTAAAAACCTCATCATGTAAAACCTCTTTGGGATAAAACCATGATGAGGGAAAAAGAGTATAGCATTGTGGTGCATTAGGGAATAGCAATGGCCTTGGTAAGACTTGAAAAAAAAGGACCGGCTCTACTCTTCTCATTCCTTAGTTCTTCATAACTCTTCTTATGATCCCTCTTGCCATCCTAAACATCTTTGAGGCTCTCACGCTTGACTTTGAGGCTCCCATTGTTTTCTTTGAGGCTCTCATGGTCTCCTTTACCTTTAAACAAGTGATAAGAAGAAAAGATTAAGTATATGCCATGAGGAATATCAATGAAAACGAAAATAACATAATGGGGAATTTCAAAGATCAAGCAACAATATAGACAGAATTTCAAACTTAATGAGGAATATCAAGATGCTAATGGTAATAATGAGGAGATCATAGATAGCATTAACTAACAAATTGAATCTAAGGCAATGAGTAAATTTAAATAGGTAAGGGTTTAGAGTCAGCCTTATGAAGAAGAGTTGTCGGAATTTGCGGTTTGAACTTTGTCTTTGAACTGCCAATGAAGTGATCAATGGTATGTGACATGGTCTGAACTTTGTCCTTTGAATGGACTTTAATGGCGTGAACCATGATCTGAACTGAACTTTGTCCTTTGAATGGACTTGAATGGTATGAGCCATGATTTGAATTGAAGTTGTCCTTTGAATGGACTTTAATGGCGTGAGCCATATTAACTTTGAGTTGCCTTTTCATCTATCATCATCTTAATTCATTAAATCTGTTGAACTTAAAACCAAAGAGAAAGTTAGTTGTGGAGCTTCCTAGTGAGGGCACACTCACGCTTGTGGAAGCTCATTAAGTGCCAAAGAGATTTAACAAAAAAAAAAACTTTAAGTAACCAGAGTATAAGAGATTTAGAATGAACCAGAGTATAAGGAGTTTAGAATGAGCTCATTGAGCTGACTGAATACGGTCCATCTTCATTTGGATCCGCCAACATATAATGAGTGGTTTACCACCAACAAAAGGGAGAGAACCACCAGGCAACAGACCGGACTGTCTTAGCTGATCCATCGCTTTCCACCAGACTCTTCACATCATGTTCTTCAAGCTGGGGCAATCGGTTCAAACTGATCTCTCGATTTCTAACCACAGCCTCGTTCTGTGCCCATAATCTTGCCTTGCCTTCAAAGACAATCAAGTAAAGTATTAATAACAATAAGGGGACTAACACTTTCTACTTATTTAGGAAGAGAACAGAAAGATCAACCCAAACAAAGTGGGGACTAACAGTCTCTACTAATTAAGAAGAGAGAAGAAAGATCAACCCAAATGGGGACTAATGTTCTTTCCAAAAGAAAAGAGAAGAAAGATCAACCCAAAACGAAGTGGGGACTAACATTCTCTTCTTATATCAAGAAACAAAAGATCAACCCACAAGTATAATTCACAAAGATCAGGAAAAGAGTGAGAGAGTTTAAGAGTTTAGTGAGAGCGTGAGGTTGAGAGTTTGGAGACATCTAGCCATAAGGCAGAAGAGCAAAACGTTACAAGGAGCAATCCCCTTTAAGGGAGTTCCTGAACACTTATGTCTCAGTGAGACTATGAATCACCATATCATTTACTTGAACCTGTAAACTTAGAACATCAAAGACAAGATCAGTGGTGGAACTTCCTAGTGAGGGCACACTCTCACGCTTGTGGAAGTTCCAAATGTGCCAAGTAGGAATCAAGAAAGCATTAAACATGAATGATCATTGTTAATGAGAGTGTTTAATAATCAGAGATTGTGAGCATATGACATCAAGTTTGAGAGTGTGACAATGAGAGTATAAGTAACCGAAGTTTTAGAGAGTTTTAGAAGTAACCAAAGTAAGATGGATAATAGTTGATGGAAGAGAGTATAAGAGGAAGCAATCATCAAGCCATAAGGCTGAGCAACAACATCAAACCACAGCGCTGAAGCATTCAAGGTTGATCAATGGGTCTTTCATCAAGAGTTTCCTACAATTTCAAACAATAAGAACACAATTTCATTAGATCACACAAAGGTGATTTCTGTGAGATTTAAATCATGTCAATGGAACAAAAGGTTTGTCCATCAACCAACAAAGCCCTTAAGGCCAAAAACTTTCTCAAAACACAAATCCGTTTGAAGAACTTTGAAAAACAACTTTGAAAACACATTTTAATGGGAGAGATCCCAAAACCTTTCAAAGACTCAAAAACACTTTTAAAATGGCATTGCAAAAACCAATTTCCCTCCCTGAAATGACATTTTAAAAATAAATAAGAACTTTTAAGATGGGGAGGGAATTTTGAAAAACAAAACTATTTCTCAAGGGAATACATCCCAAAATATTTTTCGAATTTGAAACAATTTTCCAAAGAGTTAAAACATTTTAAATGGCTTTACTAAGCCTAGAGTTTATCAAGCACATATCAAAAATTTTAAAATACTTTTAAAATATTTTTAAAATTTGTTTTCATAAGGGAAAAATCCCAAAAAATAATTTTCAAAGAGTTAACAACTCAAAATCAACTTTCATCTCTTCCCTCCCTCAAGCTTTGGCGAGTACAAGAGTTTTAATCTTTCAACCATGCTATGAAGAGGTGAAAAGAGGTGAAATGGGTAGAGAGAAGAAAGAGTTTGAAAACAAACCAATAGGTCTTTAATAGTAAAAGGATTGAGAAGAAACCAACAAGAATATTTTTGAAAAACATTTTTCCAAGATAATTAAAACAAGGTTCAGTGTATCTCCCTCCCTTACGCCTTGGCATATACAGTTTTGATACTTTCATCCAAGAGTTACACAAGATGGAGAGGAGAGAACTGAAACACAAAAGAAACCTTTCATGAAATAGATTTGAAATGTAGCCTTTTTGAAAATATTTTCTTGAAAACGTTTTAAGCAAAAACAGGAACCTATCTCTTCTTCTCATGTTCTGGACACAAGACATCTTTCAGTCTATCAACAGAGCTTAAGAAGAATGAGAGGAGAATCATTGGTTATACAAAAAGAACAGAAACGATTTTATCCCAAGAGCAACATGCTCTGATACCATGTTAGAATTTGAGTAGCAAAGTAAATAGCATAAGGACAAGTTTGTGTGATTATTTAACCAAGTGTTTAGACAAGTAATGAGCTCCTTTTAGGAGGCTCTACACGTTTAACACCACCTCTCTACATTGTTTATGATGAACACACATTAAGTAAAGTAGATGAAGCTAAAAAGTATGGATAGAACTTGTCTTTGTATTTCGGTTTTTGTGTGTGTGTTTACAATGAATGAACGCCTATATTTATACACAAATGAGAGAGTACTAGGTAAACACAAGGGAGGCCGTGCCTCAGGCTGCAAGGGACGCTCCTCTTCATACTTTGACCTAGACAAACCATCCTGAAATCGTGGAACATGTTTTCTTCTTGTTTTGGCTCCACTTTGACTCTCCATTCAAATTTCTTCTTTGGCTGCGGATTCTTTAGCTTCTGAATGGTGGGCTGAGTCTTCTCTAAACCTAAAATAAGCCTCTCCATCCGCACAATAACCTTTGGGCTTCATTTGGCCAGGCCACTCCTTCATTTCATTCATCCGGGCCTTGTCTCTTATTATGGATGGAGAGTTGGGCTTAGGCTTGTGCTTCCTTCTTCAACTATGTTCGTCTTGGCCTCCTTAAGCTGAGTAATGATTCTTCATTCTATATGTTGGCCCATAGATTGATAGAGAACATATTCCTTTTCTTGTACACATCATGTTCTTTGTGCATCACACAATTTAACAGGTAGAACGCGAAGCATGGGATACAAGTTTGTGTTCCAAAAGAGCAATTTAATGTGTACCTTATAAAAGCTTAGAAAGCATATTTGGGGTCCACAAAATGTCCTACGAGGTTTCTAAGTAAAACTAATTTCGCAAAACTTCTTGTAAAGGTAGAACGCGAAGCATGGGATACAAGTTTGTGTTCCAAAAGGGCACTTTAATGTGTACCTTATAAAAGGTTAGAAAGCATATTTGGGGTCCAAAAAATGTCTTATGAGGTTTCTAAGCAAAACTATTTTTGCAAAACTTCTTATAAAGGTAGAACGTGAAGCATGGGATAAAAGGTTGTGTTCCAAAAGAGAACTTTAATGTGTACCTTATAAAAGCTTAGAAAGCATATTTGGGGTCCAAAAATATCCTATGACGTTTCTAACCAAAACTATTTTCGCAAAACTTCTTGTAAAAATAGAACGCGAAGCATGGGATACAAGTTTGTGTTCCAAAAGAGAACTTTAATGTGTACCTTATAAAAGCTTTGAAAGCATATTTGGGGTCCAAAAAATGTCCTATGAGGTTTCTAAACAAAACTATTTTCCCAAAACTTCTAATAAAGATAGAACGCGAAGCATGGGATACAAGTTTGTGTTCCAAAAGAGAACTTTAATGTGTACCTTAAAAAAGCTTAGAAAGCATATTTGGGGTCCAAAAAATGTCTTACGAGGTTTCTAAGCAAAACTTCTTGTAAAAATAGAACACGAAGCATGGGATACGAGTTTGTGTTCCAAAAGAGAACTTTAATATATACCTTATAAAAGCTTAAAATGCATATTTGGGATCCACAAAATGTCCTTTGAGGTTTCTAAACAAAACTATTTTCGCAAAAATTCTTAATAAGGTAGAACGCGAAGCATGGTATACAAGTTTGTGTTCCAAAGGAAAACATTAATGTGTACCTTATAAAAGCTTAGAAAGCATATTTGGGGTCCAAAAAATGTCCTATGATGTTTCTAAACAAAACTATTTTTCCAAAACTTCTTACAAAGATGGAACGCGAAGCATGGGATACAAGTTTGTGTTCCAAAAGAGAACTTTAATGTGTACCTTATAAAAGCTCAGAACGCATATTTGGGGACCAAAAAATGTCCTATGAGGTTTGTAAACAAAACTATTTTCGCAAGACTTCATATAGCGGTAGAGCGCGAAGCATGTGATACAAGTTTGTTTTCCAAAAGAGAACTTTAATGTGTACCTTATAAAAGCTTAGAAAGCATATTTGGGGTCCAAAAAATGTCCTATGAGGTTTCTAAGCAAAACTATTTTCGCAAAACTTCTTATAAAGGTAGAACGCGAAGCATGGGATACAAGTTTGTGTTCCAAAAGAGAACTTTAATGTGTACCTTATAAAAGCTTAGAAAGCATATTTGGGATCCAAAAAATATCCTATGAGGTTTCTAAGCAAAACTATTTTCGCAAAACTTCTTGTAAAAATAGAACGCGAAGCATGAGATACAAGTTTGTGTTCCAAAAGAGAACTTTAATATGTACCATATAAAAGCTTAGAAAGCATATTTGGGGTCCAAAAAATGTCTTATGAGGTTTCTAAGCAAAACTATTTTCGCAAAACTTCTTGTAAAAATAGAACGCGAAGCATGGGATACAAGTTTGTGTTCCAAAAGAGAACTTTAATGTGTACCTTATAATAGCTTAGAAAGCATATTTGGGATCCACAAAATGTCCTTTGAGGTTTCTAAACAAAACTATTTTCACAAAACTTCTTAATAAGGTAGAACGCGAAGCATGGGATACAAGTTTGTGTTCCAAAGGAGAACTTTAATGTGTACCTTATAAAAGCTTAGAAAGCATATTAGGGGTCCAAAAAATGTCCTATGATGTTTCTAACAAAGTATTTTTCCAAAACTTCTTATAAAGATAGAACGCGAAGCATGGATACGAGTTTGTGTTCCAAAAGAGAACTTTAATGTATACCTTATAAAAGCTTAGAAAGCATATTGGGGTCCAAAAAATGTCCTATGAGGTTTCTAACCAAAACTATTTTCCCAAAACTTCTAATAAAGATAGAACGCGAAGCATGGGATACAAGTTTGTGTTCCAAAAGAGAACTTTAATGTGTACCTTATAAAAGCTTAGAAGCATATTTGGGGTCCAAAAAATGTCCTATGAGGTTCTAAACAAAACTATTTTCCCAAAACTTCTAATAAAGATAGAACGCGAAGCATGGGATACAGTTTGTGTTCCAAAAGAGAACTTTAATGTGTACCTTATAAAAGCTTAGAAAGCATATTTGGGGTCCAAAAAATGTCCTATGAGGTTTCTAAACAAAACTATTTTCCCAAAACTTCTAATAAAGATAGAACGCGAAGCATGGGATACAAGTTTGTGTTCCAAAAGAGAACTTTAATGTGTACCTTAAAAAAGCTTAGAAATCGTATTTAGGATCCACAAAATGTCCTTTGAGGTTTCTAAACAAAACTATTTTCGCAAAACTTCTTGTAAAAATAGAACGCGAAGCATGGGATACAAGTTTGTGTTCCAAAAGAGAACTTTAATGTGTACCTTATAAAAGCTTAGAAATCGTATTTAGGATCCACAAAATGTCCTTTGAGGTTTCTAAACAAAACTATTTTCGCAAAACTTCTTAATAAGTAAAAAACGCGAAGCATGGGATACAAGTTTGTGTTCCAAAGGAGAACTTTAATGTGTACCTTATAAAAGCTTAGAAAGCATATTTGGGGTCCAAAAAATGTCCTATGATGTTTCTAAACAAAACTATTTTTCCAAAACTTCTTATAAAGATAGAACGCGAAGCATGGAATAAAGGTTTGTGTTCCAAAAGAGAACTTTAATGTGTACCTTATAAAAGCTTAGAAACATATTTGGGGTCCAAAAAATGTCTTATGAGGTTTCTAAGCAAAACTATTTTCGCAAAACTTCTTAATAAGGTAGAACGCGAAGCATGGGATACAAGTTTGTGTTCCAAAGGCGAACTTTAATGTGTACCTTATAAAAGCTTAGAAAGCATATTTGGGGTCCAAACAATGTCCGATGATGTTTTTAAACAAAACTATTTTCCAAAAACTTCTTATAAAGATTGGACGCGAAGCATGGGATACAAGTTTGTGTTCCAAAAGAGAACTTAAATGTGTACCTTATAAAAGCTTAGAAAGCATAGTTGGGGTCCAAAAAATGTCCTATGAGGTTTCTAAGCAAAACTATTTTTGCAAAACTTCTTGTAAAGGTAGAACGCGAAGCATGGGATACAAGTTTGTGTTCCAAAAGAGCAATTTAATGTGTACCTTATAAAAGCTTAGAAAGCATATTTGGGGTCCACAAAATGTCCTACTAGGTTTCTAAGTAAAACTATTTTCGCAAAACTTGTAAAGGTAGAACGTGAAGCATGGGATACAAGTTTGTGTTCCAAAAGGGCACTTTAATGTGTACCTTATAAAAGGTTAGAAAGCATATTTGGGGTCCAAAAAATGTCTTATGAGGTTTCTAAGCAAAACTATTTTCGCAAAACTTCTTATAAAGGTAGAACGTGAAGCATGGGATAAAAGTTTGTGTTCCAAAAGAGAACTTTAATGTGTACCTTAAAAGCTTAGAAGCATATTTGGGGTCCAAAAAATATCCTATAACGTTTCTAACCAAAACTATTTTCGCAAAACTTCTTGTAAAAATAGAACGCGAAGCATGGGATACAAGTTTGTGTTCCAAAAGAGAACTTTAATGTGTACCTTATAAAAGCTTTGAAAGCATATTTGGGGTCCAAAAAATGTCCTATGAGGTTTCTAAGCAAAACTATTTTCGCAAAACTTCTTATAAAGATAGAACGCGAAGCATGGGATACAAGTTTGTGTTCAAAAGAGAACTTTAATGTGTACCTTAAAAAAGCTTAGAAAGCATATATGGGGTCCAAAAAATGTCTTACGAGGTTTCTAAGCAAAACTATTTTCGCAAAACTTCTTGTAAAAATAGAACACGAAGCATGGGATACGAGTTTGTGTTCCAAAAGAGAACTTTAATATATACCTTATAAAAGCTTAAAATGCATATTTGGGATACACAAAATGTCCTTTGAGGTTTCTAAACAAAACTATTTTCGCAAAACTTCTTAATAAGGTAGAACGCGAAGCATGGTATACAAGTTTGTGTTCCAAAGGAAAACATTAATGTGTACCTTATAAAAGCTTAGAAAGCATATTTGGGGTCCAAAAAATTTCCTATGATGTTTCTAAACAAAACTATTTTTCCAAAACTTCTTATAAAGATAGAACGCGAAGCATGGGATACAAGTTTGTGTTCCAAAAGAGAACTTTAATGTGTACCTTATAAAAGCTCAGAACGCATATTTGGGGACCAAAAAATGTCCTATGAGGTTTGTAAACAAAACTATTTTCGCAAGACTTCATATAACGGTAGAGCGCGAAGCATGTGATACAAGTTTGTGTTCCAAAAGAGAACTTTAATGTGTACCTTATAAAAGCTTAGAAAGCATATTTGGGGTCCAAAAATGTCCTATGAGGTTTCTAAGCAAAACTATTTTCGCAAAACTTCTTATAAAGGTAGAACGCGAAGCATGGGATACAAGTTTGTGTTCCAAAAGAGAACTTTAATGTGTACCTTATAAAAGCTTAGAAAGCATATTTGGGATCCAAAAAATATCCTATGAGGTTTCTAAGCAAAACTATTTTCGCAAAACTTCTTGTAAAAATAGAACGCGAAGCATGAGATACAAGTTTGTGTTCCAAAAGAGAACTTTAATGTGTACCATATAAAAGCTTAGAAAGCATATTTGGGGTCCAAAAAATGTCTTATGAGGTTTCTAAGCAAAACTATTTTCGCAAAACTTCTTGTAAAAATAGAACGCGAAGCATGGGATACAAGTTTGTGTTCCAAAAGAACTTTAATGTGTACCATATAAAAGCTTAGAAAGCATATTTGGGATCCACAAAATGTCCTTTGAGGTTTCTAAACAAAACTATTTTCCCAAAACTTCTTAATAAGGTAGAACGCGAAGCATGGGATACAAGTTTGTGTTCCAAAGGAGAACTTTAATGTGTACCTTATAAAAGCTTAGAAAGCATATTAGGGGTCCAAAAAATGTCCTATGATGTTTCTAAACAAAACTAATTTTCCAAAACTTCTTATAAAGATAGAACGCGAAGCATGGGACACGAGTTTGTGTTCCAAAAGAGAACTTTAATGTATACCTTATAAAAGCTTAGAAAGCATATTTGGGGTCCAAAAAATGTCTTATGAGGTTTCTAAGCAAAACTATTTTCGCAAAACTTCTTGTAAAAATAGAACGCGAAGCATGGGATACAAGTTTGTGTTCCAAAAGAGAACTTTAATGTGTACCTTATAAAAGCTTAGAAATCGTATTTAGGATCCACAAAATGTCCTTTGAGGTTTCTAAACAAAACTATTTTCGCAAAACTTCTTAATAAGGTAAAACGCGAAGCATGGGATACAAGTTTGTGTTCCAAAGGAGAACTTTAATGTGTACCTTATAAAAGCTTAGAAATCATATTTGGGGTCCAAAAAATGTCCTATGATGTTTCTAAACAAAACTATTTTTCCAAAACTTCTTATAAAGATAGAACGCGAAGCATGGAATAAAGGTTTGTGTTCCAAAAGAGAACTTTAATGTGTACCTTATAAATGCTTAGAAACATATTTGGGGTCCAAAAAATGTCTTATGAGGTTTCTAAGCAAAACTATTTTCGCAAAACTTCTTAATAAAGTAGAACGCGAAGCATGGGATACAAGTTTGTGTTCCAAAGGCGAACTTTAATGTGTACCTTATAAAAGCTTAGAAAGCATATTTGGGGTCCAAACAATGTCCGATGATGTTTTTAAACAAAACTATTTTCCAAAAACTTCTTATAAAGATTGAACGCGAAGCATGGGATACAAGTTTGTGTTCCAAAAGAACTTAAATGTGTACCTTATAAAAGCTTAGAAAGCATAGTTGGGGTCCAAAAAATGTCCTATGAGATTTCTAAGCAAAACTATTTTTGCAAAACTTCTTGTAAAGGTAGAACGCGAAGCATGGGATACAAGTTTGTGTTCCAAAAGAGCATTTAATGTGTACCTTATAAAAGCTTAGAAAGCATATTTGGGGTCCACAAATGTCCTACGAGGTTTCTAAGTAAAACTATTTTCGCAAAACTTCTTGTAAAGGTAAAACGCGAAGCATGGGATACAAGTTTGTGTTCCAAAAGGGCACTTTAATGTGTACCTTATAAAAGGTTAGAAAGCATATTTGGGGTCCAAAAAATGTCTTATGAGTTTCTAAGCAAAACTATTTTCGCAAAACTTCTTATAAGGTAGAACGTGAAGCATGGGATAAAGTTTGTGTTCCAAAAGAGAACTTTAATGTGTACCTTATAAAAGCTTAGAAAGCCTATTTGGGGTCCAAAAAATATCCTATGACGTTTCTAACCAAAACTATTTTCGCAAAACTTCTTGTAAAATAGAACGCGAAGCATGGGATACAAGTTTGTGTTCCAAAAGAGAACTTTAATGTGTACCTTATAAAAGCTTTGAAAGCATATTTGGGGTCCAAAATGTTAGAATTTGAGTAGCAAAGTAAATAGCATAAGGACAAGTTTGTGTGATTATTTAACCAAGTATTTAGACAAGTAATGAGCTCCTTTTAGGAGGCTCTACACGTTTCACCACCTCTCTACATTGTTTATGATGAACACAACATTAAGTAAAGTAGATGAAGCTAAAAGAGTATGGATAGAACTTGTCTTTGTATTTCGGTTTTTGTGTGTATTTTACAATGAATGCGCCTATATTTATACACAAATGAGAGAGTACTAGGTAAACACAAGGGAGGCCGTGCCTCAGGCTGCAAGGGACGCTCCTCTTCATACTTTGACCTAGACAAACCATCCTGAAATCGTGGAACATGTTTTCTTCTTGTTTTGTCTCCACTTTGACTCTCCATTCAAATTTCTTCTTTGGCTGCGGATTCTTTAGCTTCTGAATGGTGGGCTGAGTCTTCTCTAAACCTAAAATAACCTCTCCATCCGCACAATAACCTTTGGGCTTCATTTGGCCAGGCCACTCCTTCATTTCATTCATCCGGGCCTTGTCTCTTATTATGGATGGAGAGTTGGGCTTAGGCTTGTGCTTCCTTCTTCAACTATGTTCGTCTGGGCCTCCTTAAGCTGAGTAATTATTCTTCATTCTATATGTTGGCCCATAGATTGATAGAGAACATATTCCTTTTCTTGTACACATCATGTTCTTTGTGCATCACACAATTTAACACTCCCCCTCAAGCTTGAACCAGAATGGATTGATGGTCAAGCTTGGAACTGTGATGCGCTTCACACCTCTTCTTCTTTGGCGTGATTGGCCTTCTCATTTTAATACCCTCCCTCAAGTTTGGACTGCTGGGACATCATGAGGGGTTATGGACCAAAGGCCAAGCTTGCAACACGCAAATGACTACCTCATTAAAAAAAAAAAAAAACCTCATCTTGTAAAACCCATTTGGGATAAAACCATGATGAGGATAAAAAGAGTATAGCTTTAACGTGGCATTTGGGAACCAAAGGCCAAGACTGCAACTCGTAGATGACTACCTCATTAAAAACCTCATCATGTAAAACCCATTTGGGATAAAACCATGATGAGGACAAAAAGAGTATAGCCTCCACGGTGCATTTAGCTATGACCTTGGTTTGAATTGGCCTGGCTCTTTCTCCTCACATATCTTCAATGAGTTCAGCCTTGGTAAGAACGGCCCTAAAGGTTTGAGCTTTAGGGTTGCGGATACCAAGAGCTGAACATGTACTTAAAATTGGCTCCTCTTTTCATTCATTAGTCCTTCATGACTTAATGCTTCATATGAATAAGTGAGCTGAACTTGCACTTAAAGATGACTCCTCTTTTCATTTCTTAGTTTTTCATGACTTAATGCTTGATATGAATCCTTTTTAACTTGTACTCCTTTGAGACTCTCCTGCCAGACTTTGATTCTCATATTGGTCCCTTTGAGGCTCTTATGGTCTCCTTCATCCTTAAATAAGAAATAAAGAAGAAAAGTGTAAGTGTTCCATAAGGAATATCAAAGAGAAAACAAATAACCAAATGAGATCAAGTCTTTTGAATGACACAATGAGGAATTCATAGATTGAACTACTTAAATTCAGATTTAATTGAGCAACTTAACCAATTTTTACAATCCACTTAAATACTAATTCGAAATGGTGCAAATCAGAATTATGCATCAACACAACAGGTTCAAATGACATATTCTTATGCTAACATATGCAATTCATTCAATCAATTCAGAGAATATGCAGGCAATGAGATTAATAAATGAATTAAGTAAGGTTTAGAATCAGCCTTTATTCTGAAGAAGAATGCTCCATGAATGGTCCTTTGAATGGACTGAGTAAATGCGGTTTAAACTCCATTGGATACCGCCAAAAAGAATCATGGCTTGAACCATGATTTTAACTGAACATTGTGTGCCTTGCACCCCATCTTCTTTAAACGCCAAGGAAGGACACTAGACTCAACTCTTGTGAGCTGTGCCTTCTTCTTGCTTCATCATAAGTGATTTTGGGCTTGGACTCCAACATCTTGCTTGAGCTGATTCAACACCTTCCACCAGTCTTTCCTCTCCATTTCTTAATGGCGGCTGTTCTTGGTGACCATTGGTTCTAACTTCAAGTGTGTTGCGCCTTTTAAGCCATCAATTTCGCTGCTTCTTCTTTTGAGATAGCAGATTCCAACACTTTGCTTGAGCTGATTCATCGCATTCCATTGCTTTCCTTGAAGCTAATGGCCATCGGTTCTAACTCCAAGTCAAAGTGGGTAAGTGTAAACATTATCTTGAATCTGTTTAAGCTTTCAAACATAAGAAGGTGAGTGGGGAACTTCCTAGTGAGGGCACATGTAAGATTGGAGTCCACCAAGTCTTACTCCACACGATTTCAGATTGAAAGGCAGCTGGTTGATTCACAAGCAGCAAAAGAACCAGGTACTTGATTCCACAAGCACCCAACGATCAGAATAACTTGATTCCACAAGAGTTTCTGGCCGAGATGGATTGATAGCACCACAGAGATTATGAGAGGATCTCTGATACAGCAATAACACTCCTTCAAAGGTGATTCCACACACAAAGAAGAAAGCAAGGGTTCAAGAGAAGCCGGCGGCTATGGTCTCAAGAAGAAGTCGTCTATTTTATTAAAATCAAAGTCTACCGATTACAAGGCTGCAAGGGGACCTTATTAAGTGGTCCTATCAGCTGAGACCTAGGTTAGGTCGACACAAAAGAAAAACTACACAAAAAGACTCAAAACAACAGGACTTGTAAAGTAAAACTACAAGGCGTTCAAAATACAAGAAAAGGAAAGTTTGCAAAAAGAATAATAAAAATATCTAAAACGTCCTGGCCTTGTCTGAGGCTCGAACTGGGGTCCTCTGAGTCCCTGTTAACCACTGAGACACGTTGGTTTAATTGCACAAATATAGGATAAATTAAAGATACCTGATTTGGGCTTGAATTGGCCAGTTTTGAAGCTGGAGTGGTTTGAACTGGTTCTTGTCCAATAAACTCGAGTTCTTTGATTAATCCCTCTTCTTGAAGTCCCCTTAAACCCATATTGTTGAGGACTTTAACCGCTTCTACTGGAATTGATTGGAAGGCTTCAATACTTGGAAGTCGGTCTCTCTCGGAACCCTTGCAAGTCCGTCGACTTGTGAGCAGCATAACTTCTTCATGCGGGAAGCGTTTGGGTTGATTCTTTCTCTCAGAGATTTCTTGTTGAGTTAAATTTCTGGAACATCTTGAATCGTAGCTTAAATCCTTATGATCCGTTCTGTGCGCTCGAATCAATGGACCTATGTCGTTGATGTACTCTAGTTGGTCTTCTCCAAGAGTCTTGGTCAGCTTGTGTGCGTGTTCTCCATGCTTCTTGGTTGATGTTGACTTGAGGTCTACATCATTCTCTCCCTCTTGAAAAGGTTTCGACCTCGAAACTATATATCCTGCACCAATGGAAAGCAAGTCAGCTTTCATTCTCCTTTGAGAGTTTAGGATCTTACCTTGATATGTATGAGGTCTGGTGTGGTTTGGCACGTCTGGTGGCTCTCCCAAGAGCAGGTAAGATAGGATAGCTCCTCTTCTCTGTCCTGGTTCAACACGTTCTCCTTTGGTGGGGGTGGCATTGATTTCCATTGACTCTTTTCTTGTTTGGTACGGAGCTGGATTGATTTGCAAGTCCTCTTCAAGCGAAAGTTCCTCTTTGGTTCCTGCATCCAAATCAACTTTCTGGGCAAGAAACAAGTGCATTATGGATTCTTTATGACAATATAAACTATTAGAATCAAATTCATCAGCACTAATTTTAGCAATGTCTCCTTCTAATTGCGGTTTTAAACAATTTCTGCCTTCATGCTCTCCTATGTGTAACAATCTCTTCAGCACAGTTGAGGCGTCATGGGAAACAAATGGGTTAAAAGAAAAACTTACCTGATCAACACTTTCAGTGTTCTTAGCTTGGTCTAGTGGTTTCTCTTTGAAGTGGGGTGAAGTCATTACTCCTTGCGCTTGATCTTTGGGCAGAACTGTTTCGCCTTTAGTGAGATTTCCTGTTATACTCCCAGTTTCTTCTTTAAATCCTCCTAGAGCTTTACTCTCTTCCATAGCATCTGTTCCTTTCTTAACACTCAAGGGCAAGAACAAGTGTATTATACTTGAAAAGGGTATTTCGTAAATAGAAAATTTAAGGCTGTGACTTGTCATGAAGTTGTTCCAGTACCTAATCAAGTTATGAATATCACTTACCTGTGTTCCACGCAAGAGGCTGTGCAATGAGTTAGCTTTGATGACAGCCTTTCCTATAACAAGATCAGCTGGTACACGTTTCTCATGGACAGTTGGCAAGTGCTCCTCATGCTGGCAAGTTGATGAGCCGTGAACTTCTGATTTCCTCTCTCTACATATACCTTTCTCAACATCTTTTGGACAAGTCAAGTGGGTTAAAGCAGTCATGGAACTCAAAGGAATAAGTAGAGTTTTGTCTGCACTTATCTGAGGCTTAGAGATAGAATGAACAAATTCTTGTTCTGGCGCCTTAAGACCTTTTGAAGTTGAATGGGCATGTGCTTCTGGCTCGGCTTCTTTGAGAACTAAGGAAGGAATAACATTCTGAGCCTTCTCGAGATCTTGGGTTGGTAATTCCTCTTGATCTGATTTCTCATTCATGTCACCTAAACCTGTTCCAGCATCCTTTGGCAAAGACAAGTGTAATATACTAGCATTTAGTGATTCTAAATCTGATTGAACAAAGCTATCACACTTGTTGGGGTTGTTCTTTTTCAACTCTAAGAAAGTAGAATGTTTTGATTTCTTAGCTGGACATTCTTTAGCCTTGTGCCCTACACCTTGACATTTATAACATATTACTCCAGCTAGGTTCTCAAGGTTAGAATACTTATCTATTAGCTGCGTCACATGTTGTCCAAGATTTGTTGGTTGCGGATCAAGTGGAGTTTTCTTCTCTTGTCCTCCTCGCTTCCATTGCTCTTCTTGACAAGGTGGTATCTCCAATGTTTGCAATCGTTCTCCCTGAGCTCCTGCACCTTGCTCAGCACTTATGGAAAAGGGCAAGCGCATCATGATAGTCATGGAATTATTGTAAACAGATTGAGATAATGTAGCTTGTACCTTTTCATTCTTAGAATCTGAAACAATTTCTTGTTTCTTGTTCACTTGCGGTTCACAACAATTAGTTGCTTCACGTTCCTCTTCAGTACCTAGACCTTTCTCAACTCCTTTGAACTTAATCAAGTGTATTAGCTTATCACAAAGCTGATCAAAATTTGGTTGAGCTGTTGAGGTACTTACCTTAGTCTGAATCGGTTTTCTCTTACTTGTTACAGCCATTGAGATTTCCGATTGATTAGGTGGAAATGATGAGTTCTTTGCAAGTGCTGCTCGTCCTCTTGCCGCTATGGTACCTCCTGGATTTGTCATTGGCGTTCCTATTGTTCTGGTTGAGCTCAGTTCTTGCGTAACTCTCTTGGAATAATTCCTCTCAGCTTTTACTTGTGTAGCAAGATTTTCACGCCTTAAGCCCACCATTGGTGTGGCTTTCTTTCTTGGATCTTCCTTAAGGCTGTATCCCCTGTTCTTAAATTTACAATTCGTCAGTTCTAAAGAATTATTAGGTACAGAAAACTTACCTTGGTACTTGACTGATTTGTAGTTTGCGCTTTGCACCAGATTAGGAGCTGCATCTCTTCGGCTTGATTCCTTTGGAGGGTATTTGTTTTTCCTCAGTTCTGTCAAGCTGTGAGGCGCATATGTCTCCCTCATGATCCACTTTAGTTGCCCCCACGTTCTTATGGTTGGCTCCTTGTAGTACCATCTATAATCCTCTTCTTGGTACCACCATTTTCTAGCCTCTCCTCTGAGCTGGTTCAGACAGTAGTTAAGTCTGTCTTCTTTAGGAGTAGAATAGTACCTAAAATACTCATCCATGCTGGATTCCCACTGTAGGTTACTTCCTGAAAATGTATAGAGGTAAAGATCAGTATTTGATTTACGATTGGGTTTTGGAGTTACCTCATGTTTAAGCTTGTGTGAGGGGTGATAGAGAGTGCTGCGAATGCTGTAGATTGGGCTGGGAATCAGCTCTCCACGTCCTGCATCTTCTTCATATCCTCCTTGGGAATTGTCATCATAATCAGATCCTCCCCATTCCTCTTCCTCTTCTACTTCGTCATACCACCTCCCTTGTTGTGAGTAGTCTCGGTCTTGGTCTGGTGGGTCAGGTTCTGGTTCTCTTCCATCCGATTCATTCCCATCATCATCATCTTCTTCAGACCATGTATCTCCCATGTAAGATGTCTCCTCGCTCATGTTTAGATCATAATCAGTTTCTTGATCTGAGGTGTCTTCTTCAGACATTGTTCTTCCTGTCTACTTGAAGGTCCTTGCACTCAACAAAAACAATAAACAGATCAAAGATACCACAGAATTGAAAGGGAAACAAACTTGATAAAACACAAACAAATATTCTTCTTTTGATTTTCGGTTTTTCTTGTGAACAAAAGAAAATACTGCAGCAAAGAAACAAAGGAAAAGAGATTAAATAACAAAAAGGAAATTTATCTTTTTTTTTTTTTTTTTTTTTGAATGATAATGCAAACAATAGACAGCAGCAAGATATGGAAAAAAATCTACTTTAAATGCAAAAAGGAAAGAAAATATGAAACAAAATATTCAAACTTGATCTAACCTAACTCACGATAGCAGCTAGCCACCCTAGGGTTCGCAAAGAGAAGGCGAACAATGGTGAGATGATGATATGAATAGCTATGCACGACCCTAAACAATTCTATGCAACAAAGGATGGTTTCAAGAGACAATATGCAACTACGAATGAAAGCAAATAACTCACAAATACCTTTTTTTTTTTTTTTTTAATATGGTGATCGTGATGGAATAGAAAAGATGATGCACTAATGTTCAAGTTCAGCGAATGCAGTTCCAATAAACAAATGAGCAATAAACAATAAGAGCAATTCGATCCCACACAACTTAACCCTTTTTTTTTTTTAACTTAGATAATTATGAATAATGGAAAGAGTTTACCCTAAGTGCCGTCAAGCACTGCAACAAGAAGCGGCTACTCCTATTGAAGCAAAACAAACGACAACACAAGGATAACCTAACAATGAAACAAGGTTCACAGCAAGAGAAGCACACGATTTCACAAGTGAAGATACTGCACAAAACTAGCAACCTAGTAGTTCCACTGAATTTCGAAATCAAACTGAACAACTTAAGAAACAAGCAACAAAACTCAACACACGACACTTCTTAATTTTTTTTTTTTTAAATAATGACACAAGCAAACAAAACAAAGACACAAAACAAAAGCAAACAATTTTCTTATGGGTTTTCTTTTTTTTTTTTTTTTTTTTGGTCGAACTCTTATGGGTTTTCTTATGGTGAAACAAAACAGAGAACAAAAAGCAAACACGAAAGATAAAGGGATAGAAAAACCAAAGGTAGGAACCTTTGGCTCTGATACCAAAATGATGTAAGATTGGAGTCCACCAAGTCTTACTCCACACGATTTCAGATTGAAAGGCAGCTGGTTGATTCACAAGCAGCAAAAGAACCAGGTACTTGATTCCACAAGCACCCAACGATCAGAATAACTTGATTCCACAAGAGTTTCTGGCCGAGATGGATTGATAGCACCACAGAGATTATGAGAGGATCTCTGATACAGCAATAACACTCCTTCAAAGGTGATTCCACACACAAGAAGAAAGCAAGGGTTCAAGAGAAGCCGGCGGCTATGGTCTCAAGAAGAAGTCGTCTATTTTATTAAAATCAAAGTCTACCGATTACAAGGCTGCAAGGGGACCTTATTAAGTGGTCCTATCAGCTGAGACCTAGGTTAGGTCGACACAAAAGAAAAACTACACAAAAAGACTCAAAACAACAGGACTTGTAAAGTAAAACTACAAGGCGTTCAAAATACAAGAAAAGGAAAGTTTGCAAAAAGAATAATAAAAATATCTAAAACGTCCTGGCCTTGTCTGAGGCTCGAACTGGGGTCCTCTGAGTCCCTGTTAACCACTGAGACACGTTGGTTTAATTGCACAAATATAGGATAAATTAAAGATACCTGATTTGGGCTTGAATTGGCCAGTTTTGAAGCTGGAGTGGTTTGAACTGGTTCTTGTCCAATAAACTCGAGTTCTTTGATTAATCCCTCTTCTTGAAGTCCCCTTAAACCCATATTGTTGAGGACTTTAAGCGCTTCTACTGGAATTGATTGGAAGGCTTCAATACTTGGAAGTTGGTCTCTCTCGGAACCCTTGCAAGTCCGTCGACTTGTGAGCAGCATAACTTCTTCATGCGGGAAGCGTTTGGGTTGATTCTTTCTCTCAGGGATTTCTTGTTGAGTTAAGTTTCTGGAACATCTTGAATCGTAGCTTAAATCCTTATGATCCGTTCTGTGCGCTCGAATCAATGGACCTATGTCGTTGATGTACTCTAGTTGGTCTTCTCCAAGAGTCTTGGTCAGCTTGTGTGCGTGTTCTCCATGCTTCTTGGTTGATGTTGACTTGAGGTCTACATCAGGCACACTCACGCTTGTGGAAGTTCCAAATGTGCCAAGAGTAAAACAAGTAACTAGAGAGAATGTATAAATAAAGTATAGAGAGTTTTTAGAAGTAACCAGAGTATGATGAGAGTATGCGGAAGTGTAATGTATGAAGTGTAGTATGCGGAAGTGTAGTGGTAGTTTGTTGGAGAGTATAACGGAAGCAATCATCAAGCCACATGGCTTAGCATTCATCATACTCACTCAGCGGTAGCTTGACCATCTTGGTCTTATACTTGGAGAGTATGGAACATTTTAATCTAAGCCATAATCCGACATGGCTTATCAACAAGGCATCAAACCATGGTGCACACGCATCCATCATGGTTGAGCATCAGACCATTGTGCTCAGGCTTTCCCGTCATTGCTGGCTGATCAATAAAATCCCAAACCATCGTGCTCAAGCATCCATCATGGGTGAGCATCAAACCATGCTGCATATGTATCCGACATGGCTTGAGTATCACACCATCGTGCATTGGCATCCATCATGGCTGGTCACAAAATGTCACACCATCCCATCGTGCTCAAGCATCCATCATGGGTGAGCCTCAGACCATGGTGCATACGCATCCGACATGGCTGGGTATCACACCATCGTGCATTGGCATCCATCATGGCTGACCTCAATAAGAAGAGAACTTTCATCTCTTACCGTTAAAGGACTGCAAGGACAACACCTATAAGGAAGTTTCCTGCAAGCACTATAACAAACACATCAAGGAGAACCATACAAAAGTGTGTTCTAAATATTAAACACTCAAGTAAAGAACTCAAAGAGTGTATAGATGTAACAAGAGTGTATTGAATGGCGAATGAAGAGTGATGAGTATGAGTATGGGCGGAAGCAACATTCAGTCCATGGCCTTCTAGCTTCATGGCTGAACAACAATGCTGGTGAGGCATTTAACTTCCCACCAGTCTTTCATCAAAGGGGTGAAGGATAACTCCTTTCAAGGCTTTCCTACAACCTCAAACAATAAGAACACAATTTCATTAGATCACACAAAGGTGATTTCTGTGAGATTTAAATCATGTCAATGGAACAAAATTGTTTGTCCATCAACCAACAAAGCCCTTAAGGCCAAAAACTTTCTCAAAACACAAATCCTTTTGAAGAACTTTGAAAAACAACTTTGAAAACACATTTAAATGGGAGAGATCCCAAAACCTTTCAAAGACTCAAAAACACTTTTAAAATGGCATTGCAAAAACCAATTTCCCTCCCTGAAATGACATTTTAAAAATAAATAAGAACTTTTAAGATGGGGAGGGAATTTTGAAAAACAAAACTATTTCTCAAGGGAATACATCCCAAAATATTTTTCGAATTTGAAACAATTTTCCAAAGAGTTAAAACATTTTAAAATGGCTTTACTAAGCCTAGAGTTTATCAAGCACATATCAAAATAATTTTAAAATACTTTTAAAATATTTTTAAAATTTGTTTTCATAAGGGAAAAAAAAATCCCAAAAATAATTTTTCAAAGAGTTAACAACTCAAAATCAACTTTCATCTCTTTCCCTCCCTCAAGCTTTGGTGAGTACAAGAGTTTTAATCTTTCAACCATGCTATGAAGAGGTGAAATGGGTGAGAAGAAAGAGTTTTCGGAATTTGAAAATAAAACCAATAGGTCTTTAATAGTAAAAAGGATTGAGAAGAGAATCATTGGTTAAGATGAAAAGAAGAGAAGATTCAAACACAAAACAAAAAAAAGTTTATGAAATCGATTTGAAAAAAACAAGAGTTATGAAACCATTCGAAATGAAACAAGAACCTATCTCCTTTCATCATGATTCTGGACACAAGACATCTTTCAGTCTATCAACAGAGCTTAAGAAGAATGAGAGGAGAATCATTGGTTATACAAAAAGAACAGAAACGATTTTATCCCAAGAGCAACATGCTCTGATACCATGTTAGAATTTGAGTAGCAAAGTAAATAGCATAAGGACAAGTTTGTGTGATTATTTAACCAAGTGTTTAGACAAGTAATGAGCTCCTTTTAGGAGGCTCTACACGTTTAACACCACCTCTATACATTGTTTATGATGAACACAACATTAAGTAAAGTAGATGAAGCTAAAAGAGTATGGATAGAACTTGTCTTTGTATTTCGGTTTTTGTGTGTATGTTTACAATGAATGAACGCCTATATTTATACACAAATGAGAGAGTACTAGGTAAACACAAGGGAGGCCGTGCCTCAGGCTGCAAGGGACGCTCCTCTTCATACTTTGACCTAGACAAACCATCCTGAAATCGTGGAACATGTTTTCTTCTTGTTTTGTCTCCACTTTGACTCTCCATTCAAATTTCTTCTTTGGCTGCAGATTCTTTAGCTTCTGAATGGTGGGCTGAGTCTTCTCTAAACCTAAAATAAGCCTCTCCATCCGCACAATAACCTTTGGGCTTCATTTGGCCAGGCCACTCCTTCATTTCATTCATCCGGGCCTTGTCTCTTATTATGGATGGAGAGTTGGGCTTAGGCTTGTGCTTCCTTCTTCAACTATGTTCGTCTGGGCCTCCTTAAGCTGAGTAATGATTCTTCATTCTATATGTTGGCCCATAGATTGATAGAGAACATATTCCTTTTCTTGTACACATCATGTTCTTTGTGCATCACACAATTTAACAAGGTACACATTAAAGTTCGCCTTTGGAACACAAACTTGTATCCCATGCTTCGCGTTCTACCTTATTAAGAAGTTTTGCGAAAATAGTTTTGCTTAGAAACCTCATAAGACATTTTTTGGACCCCAAATATGTTTCTAAGCATTTATAAGGTACACATTAAAGTTCTCTTTTGGAACACAAACCTTTATTCCATGCTTCGCGTTCTATCTTTATAAGAAGTTTTGGAAAAATAGTTTTGTTTAGAAACATCATAGGACATTTTTTGGACCCCAAATATGCTTTCTAAGCTTTTATAAGGTACACATTAAAGTTCTCCTTTGGAACACAAACTTGTATCCCATGCTTCGCGTTTTACCTTATTAAGAAGTTTTGCGAAAATAGTTTTGTTTAGAAACCTCAAAGGACATTTTGTGGATCCTAAATACGATTTCTAAGCTTTTATAAGGTACACATTAAAGTTCTCTTTTGGAACACAAACTTGTATCCCATGCTTCGCGTTCTATTTTTACAAGAAGTTTTGCGAAAATAGTTTTGCTTAGAAACCTCATAAGACATTTTTGGACCCCAAATATGCTTTCTAAGCTTTTTTAAGGTACACATTAAAGTTCTCTTTTGGAACACAAACTTGTATCCCATGCTTAGCGTTCTATTTCTACAAGAAGTTTTGCGAAAATAGTTTTGCTTAGAAACCTCATAGGATATTTTTTGGACCCCAAATATGCTTTCTAAGCTTTTATAAGGTACACATTAAAGTTCTCTTTTGGAACACAAACTTGTATCCCATGCTTCGCGTTCTATTTCTACAAGAAGTTTTGCGAAAATAGTTTTGCTTAGAAACCTCATAGGATATTTTTTGGACCCCAAATATGCTTTCTAAGCTTTTATAAGGTACACATTAAAGTTCTCTTTTGGAACACAAACTTGTATCCCATGCTTCACGTTCTATAAGAACTTGTATCCCATGCTTCACGTTCTATTTTCCCAAAACTTCTAATAAAGATAGAACGCGGAGCATGGGATACAAGTTTGTGTTCCAAAAGAGAACTTTAATGTGTACCTTAAAAAAGCTTAGAAAGCATATTTGGGGTCCAAAAAATGTCTTACGAGGTTTCTAAGCAAAACTATTTTCGCAAAACTTCTTGTAAAAATAGAACACGAAGCATGGGATACGAGTTTGTGTTCCAAAAGAGAACTTTAATATATACCTTATAAAAGCTTAAAATGCATATTTGGGATCCACAAAATGTCCTTTGAGGTTTCTAAAAAAAACTATTTTCGCAAAACTTCTTAATAAGGTAGAACGCGAAGCATGGTATACAAGTTTGTGTTCCAAAGGAAAACATTAATGTGTACCTTATAAAAGCTTAGAAAGCATATTTGGGGTCCAAAAAATGTCCTATGATGTTTCTAAACAAAACTATTTTTCCAAAACTTCTTATAAAGATAGAACGCGAAGCATGGGATACAAGTTTGTGTTCCAAAAGAGAACTTTAATGTGTACCTTATAAAAGCTCAGAATGCATATTTGGGGACCAAAAAATGTCCTATGAGGTTTGTAAACAAAACTATTTTCGCAAGACTTCATATAACGGTAGAGCGCGAAGCATGTGATACAAGTTTGTGTTCCAAAAGAGAACTTTAATGTGTACCTTATAAAAGCTTAGAAAGCATATTTGGGGTCCAAAAATGTCCTATGAGGTTTCTAAGCAAAACTATTTTCGCAAAACTTCTTATAAAGATAGAACGCGAAGCATGGGATACAAGTTTGTGTTCCAAAAGAGAACTTTAATGTGTACCTTATAAAAGCTTAGAAAGCATATTTGGGATCCAAAAAATATCCTATGAGGTTTCTAAGCAAAACTATTTTCGCAAAACTTCTTGTAAAAATAGAACGCGAAGCATGAGATACAAGTTTGTGTTCCAAAAGAGAACTTTAATGTGTACCATATAAAAGCTTAGAAAGCATATTTGGGGTCCAAAAAATGTCTTATGAGGTTTCTAACCAAAACTATTTTTGCAAAACTTCGTGTAAAAATAGAACGCGAAGCATGGGATACAAGTTTGTGTTCCAAAAGAGAACTTTAATGTGTACCTTATAATAGCTTAGAAAGCATATTTGGGATCCACAAAATGTCCTTTGAGGTTTCTAAACAAAACTATTTTCACAAAACTTCTTAATAAGGTAGAACGCGAAGCATGGGATACAAGTTTGTGTTCCAAAGGAGAACTTTAATGTGTACCTTATAAAAGCTTAGAAAGCATATTAGGGGTCCAAAAAATGTCCTATGATGTTTCTAAACAAAACTATTTTTCCAAAACTTCTTATAAAGATAGAACGCGAAGCATGGGATACGAGTTTGTGTTCCAAAAGAGAACTTTAATGTATACCTTATAAAAGCTTAGAAAGCATATTTGGGGTCCAAAAAATGTCCTATGAGGTTTCTAAACAAAACTATTTTCCCAAAACTTCTAATAAAGATAGAACGCGAAACATGTGATACGAGTTTGTGTTCCAAAAGAGAACTTTAATGTGTACCTTATAAAAGCTTAGAAAGCATATTTGGGGTCCAAAAAATGTCTTACGAGGTTCTAAGCAAAACTATTTTCGCAAAACTTCTTATAAAGGTAGAACGTGAAGCATGGGATACAAGTTGTGTTCCAAAAGAGAACTTAATGTGTACCTTATAAAAGCTTAGAAAGCATATTTGGGGTCCAAAAAATATCCTATGACGTTTCTAAGCAAAACTATTTTCGCAAAACTTCTGGTAAAAATAGAACGCGAAGCATGGGATACAAGTTTGTGTTCCAAAAGAGAACTTTAATGTGTACCTTATAAAAGCTTAGAAAGCATATTTGGGGTCCAAAAAATGTCCTATGAGGTTTCTAAGCAAAACTATTTTCGCAAAACTTCTTAATAAGGTAGAACGCGAAGCATGGGATACAAGTTTGTGTTCCAAAGGAGAACTTTAATGTGTACCTTATAAAAGCTTAGAAAGCATATTAGGGGTCCAAAAAATGTCCTATGATGTTTCTAAACAAAACTATTTTTCCAAAACTTCTTATAAAGATAGAACGCGAAACATGTGATACGAGTTTGTGTTCCAAAAGAGAACTTTAATGTCTACCTTATAAAAGCTTAGAAAGCATATTTGGGGTCCAAAAAATGTCCTATGAGGTTTCTAAACAAAACTATTTTCCCAAAACTTCTAATAAAGATAGAACGCGAAGCATGGGATACAAGTTTGTGTTCCAAAAGAGAACTTTAATGTGTACCTTAAAAAAGCTTAGAAAGCATATTTGGGGTCCAAAAAATGTCTTACGAGGTTTCTAAGCAAAACTATTTTCGCAAAACTTCTTGTAAAAATAGAACACGAAGCATGGGATACGAGTTTGTGTTCCAAAAGAGAACTTTAATATATACCTTATAAAAGCTTAAAATGCATATTTGGGATCCACAAAATGTCCTTTGAGGTTTCTAAACAAAACTATTTTCGCAAAACTTCTTAATAAGGTAGAACGCGAAGCATGGTATACAAGTTTGTGTTCCAAAGGAAAACATTAATGTGTACCTTATAAAAGCTTAGAAAGCATATTTGGGGTCCAAAAAATGTCCTATGATGTTTCTAAACAAAACTATTTTTCCAAAAATTCTTATAAAGATAGAACGCGAAGCATGGGATACAAGTTTGTGTTCCAAAAGAGAACTTTAATGTGTACCTTATAAAAGCTCAGAACGCATATTTGGGGACCAAAAAATGTCCTATGAGGTTTGTAAACAAAACTATTTTCGCAAGACTTGATATAACGGTAGAGCGCGAAGCATGTGATACAAGTTTGTGTTCCAAAAGAGAACTTTAATGTGTACCTTATAAAAGCTTAGAAAGCATATTTGGGGTCCAAAAAATGTCCTATGAGGTTTCTAAGCAAAACTATTTTCGCAAAACTTCTTATAAAGGTAAAACGCGAAGCATGGGATACAAGTTTGTGTTCCAAAAGAGAACTTTAATGTGTACATTATAAAAGCTTAGAAAGCATATTTGGGATCCAAAAAATATCCTATGAGGTTTCTAAGCAAAACTATTTTCGCAAAACTTCTTGTAAAAATAGAACGCGAAGCATGAGATACAAGTTTGTGTTCCAAAAGAGAACTTTAATGTGTACCATATAAAAGCTTAGAAAGCATATTTGGGGTCCAAAAAATGTCTTATGAGGTTTCTAAGCAAAACTATTTTCGCAAAACTTCTTGTAAAAATTGAACGCGAAGCATGGGATACAAGTTTGTGTTCCAAAAGAGAACTTTAATGTGTACCTTATAATAGCTTAGAAAGCATATTTGGGATCCACAAAATGTCCTTTGAGGTTTCTAAACAAAACTATTTTCACAAAACTTCTTAATAAGGTAGAACGCGAAGCATGGGATACAAGTTTGTGTTCCAAAGGAGAACTTTAATGTGTACCTTATAAAAGCTTAGAAAGCATATTAGGGGTCCAAAAAATGTCCTATGATGTTTCTAAACAAAACTATTTTTCCAAAACTTCTTATAAAGATAGAACGCGAAGCATGGGATACGAGTTTGTGTTCCAAAAGAGAACTTTAATGTATACCTTATAAAAGCTTAGAAAGCATATTTGGGGTCCAAAAAATGTCCTATGAGGTTTCTAAACAAAACTATTTTCCCAAAACTTCTAATAAAGATAGAACGCGAAGCATGGGATACAAGTTTGTGTTCCAAAAGAGAACTTTAATGTGTACCTTATAAAAGCTTAGAAAGCATATTTGGGGTCCAAAAAATGTCTTACGAGGTTTCTAAGCAAAACTATTTTCGCAAAACTTCTTATAAAGGTAGAACGTGAAGCATGGGATACAAGTTTGTGTTCCAAAAGAGAACTTTAATGTGTACCTTATAAAAGCTTAGAAAGCATATTTGGGGTCCAAAAAATATCCTATGACGTTTCTAACCAAAACTATTTTCGCAAAACTTCAAGTATAAGAGTGATGGAGCAATTGAGAGATACAAGGCAAGGCTGGTTGCAAGAGGGTTCACACAGACCTACGGAGAGGATTATCTTGATACCTTTGCCCCAGTAGCCAAGTTACACACAGTCCGAGTTGTACTCTCGCTTGCAACAAACTTGGAATGGGAATTGTGGCAAATGGATGTGAAGAATGCTTTTCTTCAGGGGGAGCTAGAAGAGGAGGTTTATATGACACCACCACCAGGCCTTGAAGACAGCATTCAACCAGGGAAAGTTCTTAGGCTAAGAAAGGCCATTTACGGATTGAAACAATCTCCAAGAGCATGGTATAGAAAGCTAAGCTTCACCTTACTTGATCGCGGATTCAAGAGGTCTGAAGCTGATCATACGCTATTCACCATGCAAAGTCAAGAAGGTATTGTAGTCATTCTCACATATGTTGATGATATCATCATATCTGGGAATGACAAGGTTGGTATTCAAAGCACCAAGGCTTATTTAAATTCGGTCTTTGATATTAAAGATCTTGGAGAGTTAAAGTATTTTCTTGGGATAGAAGTATGTAGATCGAAGGAAGGTCTCTTCTTATCTCAAAGAAAGTACATAGTTGATCTTTTGAGTGAATCAGGAACACAGGATGAAACACCAATCAGGACTCCCATTGAAGATGCATACAAAGTTCATCAAAGAGGAGAGAGCGAGGATGATCAACCATTTGGCGATCCCAAACTCTACAGAAGAATGGTTGGTAAGTTGATATATCTCACTCTTACTCGTCCTGACTTGTGTTTTGCTGTGAATCAGGTTAGTCAGCATATGCAAGAGCCAAGGATGTCTCATTGGAGTATGGTGAACCGGACTCTGCGCTATTTGAAGGGAACACCAGAACGAGGCATTTGGATGGGCTGTAATGGGAGCTCAAGCATAGTTGGTTATTGTGATGCTGATTGGGCTGGTGATAGAGAAGATAGAAGATCAACCACTGGATATTGCACCTTTGTTGGTGGCAACTTAGTAACTTGGAAGAGCAAGAAGCAGAAGATCGTTTCATGTTCTAGCACTGAAGCTGAATATAGAGCAATGAGAAGGTTAACAACCGAATTGATGTGGCTGAAGATGTTGCTGGAAGATCTGGGAATCAAGACACCTCTCCCAATCACAATGCATTGTGATAATCAGGCGGCCATCCACATAGCTTCAAATTCAGTTTTCCATGAAAGAACCAAGCATATTGAAGTAGATTGTCACAAGGTGAGAGAGCAGATGCAATTGGGAGTTATCTTGCCATGCTACACTAGAAGCTCTGATCAGCTGGCAGATATTTTTACTAAGGCAGCTACATTAAAGGTCTGTGAATTTATCCATGAGAAGCTTGGACTCATGGATCTTTCTCAAGCACGTATTGAAGACCCTAGACGATGAAGTTCACACTCTTTTCCTACATGAAGCTTTTGTCCCACGAGGTTTTGCTACATGGAGGTTTTTAACGAGGTGAATCT
The DNA here is from genome assembly GCA_010577795.1 of Isatis tinctoria. Lineage (NCBI taxonomy): Eukaryota > Viridiplantae > Streptophyta > Magnoliopsida > Brassicales > Brassicaceae > Isatis > Isatis tinctoria. The sequence continues at coordinate 75,514 of VHIU01000347.1, forward strand.
ACATAGTCCAAGCTTAACCCATTCTCGGTTTAAGCTTGAGGGGGAGTATTAAATAGTGAAGACATACCAAAGAGAACAAGGAATTGTTTAATCTCTTGTTCACCGTTTAAACAAGGACCGCTTATTAAGGAAGCAGTGAAGAGACAAAGGTTCCGGAGGTCTCCTCCTCTTTGGTGGTCTTCCTCATTTACTGGGCGGCTTCCTCATTTACTGGGCGGCTGTCCCTCTTTAGTTTATTCATTTGATTTCAAATTGTGTCGCTTAAACCTAGCTTAACCCTCTCACTTGTTCATCTATTTATACCGCAATTGTATGTAACACAAAATACACAAGGGAATAAACTCACCCTTAAGTCATAAACTCTCTCTCAATTCGTTCCTCACTCTTGTTTTTCATTACACTTCTTACACAAAACACTTAGTTACTTCCGCTTTCTTAATCACTTTAGTTTCTAAGCAAAACTATTTTCGCAAAACTTCTTGTAAAAATAGAACGCGAAGCATGGGATACAAGTTTGTGTTCCAAAAGAGAATTTTAATGTGTACCTTATAAAAGCTTAGAAATCATATTTGGGATCCACAAAATGTCCTTTGAGGTTTCTAAACAAAACTATTTTCGCAAAACTTCTTAATAAGGTAAAACGCGAAGCATGGGATACAAGTTTTTGTTCCAAAGGAGAACTTTAATGTGTACCTTATAAAAGCTTAGAAAGCATATTAGGGGTCCATAAAATGTCCTATGAGGTTTCTAAGCAAAACTATTTTTGCAAAACTTCTTGTAAAGGTAGAATGCGAAGCATGGGATACAAGTTTGTGTTCCAAAAGAGCAATTTAATGTGTACCTTATAAAAGCTTAGAAAGCATATTTGGGGTCCTCAAAATGTCCTACGAGGTTTCTAAGTAAAACTATTTTCGCAAAACTTCTTGTAAAGGTAGAACGCGAAGCATGGGATACAAGTTTGTGTTCCAAAAGGGCACTTTAATGTGTACCTTATAAAAGGTTAGAAAGCATATTTGGGGTCCAAAAAATGTCTTATGATTTTTCTAAGCAAAACTATTTTCGCAAAACTTCTTATAATGGTAGAACGTGAAGCATGGGATACAAGTTTGTGTTCCAAAAGAGAACTTTAATGTGTACCTTATAAAAGCTTAGAAAGCATATTTGGGGTCCAAAAAATATCCTACGACGTTTCTAACCCAAACTATTTTCGCAAAACTTCTTGTAAAAATAGAACGCGAAGCATGGGATACAAGTTTGTGTTCCAAAAGAGAACTTTAATGTGTACCTTATAAAAGCTTTGAAAGCATATTTGGGGTCCAAAAAATGTCCTATGAGGTTTCTAAAGAAAACTATTTTCCCAAAACTTCTAATAAAGATAGAACGCGAAGCATGGGATACAAGTTTGTGTTCCAAAAGAGAACTTTAATGTGTACCTTAAAAAAGCTTAGAAAGCATATTTGGGGTCCAAAAAATGTCTTATGAGGTTTCTAAGCAAAACTATTTTCGCAAAACTTCTTGTAAAAATAGAACGCGAAGCATGGGATACGAGTTTGTGTTCCAAAAGAGAACTTTAATATGTACCTTATAAAAGCTTAGAATGCATATTTGGGATCCACAAAATGTCCTTTGAGGTTTCTAAACAAAACTATTTTCGCAAAACTTCTTAATAAGGTAGAACGCGAAGCATGGGATACAAGTTTGTGTTCCAAAGGAAAACATTAATGTGTACCTTATAAAAGCTTTGAAAGCATATTTGGGGTCCAAAAAATGTCCTATGATGTTTCTAAACAAAACTAATTTTCCAAAACTTCTTATAAAGATAGAACGCGAAGCATGGGATACAAGTTTGTGTTCCAAAAGAGAACTTTAATGTGTACCTTATAAAAGCTCAGAACGCATATTTCGGGACCAAAAAATGTCCTATGAGGTTTGTAAACAAAACTATTTTCGTAAGACTTCATATAACGGTAGAGCGCGAAGCATGTGATACAAGTTTGTGTTCCAAAAGAGAACTTTAATGTGTACCTTATAAAAGCTTAGAAAGCATATTTGGAGTCCAAAAAATGTCTTATGAGGTTTCTAAGCAAAACTATTTTCGCAAAACTTCTTATAAAGGTAGAACATGAAGCATGGGATACAAGTTTGTGTTCCAAAAGAGAACTTTAATGTGTACCTTATAAAAGCTTAGAAAGCATATTTGGGGTCCAAAAAATATCCTATGACGTTTCTAACCAAAACTATTTTCGCAAAACTTCTTGTAGAAATAGAACGCGAAGCATGGGATACAAGTTTGTGTTCCAAAAGAGAACTTTAATGTGTACCTTATAAAAGCTTAGAAAGCATATTTGGGGTCCAAAAAATGTCCTATGAGGTTTCTAAACAAAACTATTTTCCCAAAACTTCTAATAAAGATAGAACGCGAAGCATGGGATACAAGTTTGTGTTCCAAAAGAGAACTTTAATGTGTACCTTAAAAAAGCTTAGAAAGCTTATTTGGGGTCCAAAAAATGTCTTATGAGGTTTCTAAGCAAAACTATTTTCGCAAAACTTCTTGTAAAAATAGAACGTGAAGCATGAGATACAAGTTTGTGTTCCAAAAGAGAATTTTAATGTGTACCTTATAAAAGCTTAGAAATCATATTTGGGATCCACAAAATGTCCTTTGCGGTTTCTAAACAAAACTATTTTCGCAAAACTTCTTAATAAGGTAAAACGCGAAGCATGGGATACAAGTTTTTGTTCCAAAGGAGAACTTTAATGTGTACCTTATAAAAGCTTAGAAAGCATATTAGGGGTCCATAAAATGTCCTATGTGGTTTCTAAGCAAAACTATTTTTGCAAAACTTCTTGTAAAGGTAGAACGCGAAGCATGGGATACAAGTTTGTGATCCAAAAGAGAAATTTAATGTGTACCTTATAAAAGCTTAGAAAGCATATTTGGGGTCCACAAAATGTCCTACGAGGTTTCTAAGTAAAACTATTTTCGCAAAACTTCTTGTAAAGGTAGAACGCGAAGCATGGGATACAAGTTTGTGTTCCAAAATGGCACTTTAATGTGTACCTTATAAAAGGTTAGAAAGCATATTTGGGGTCCAAAAAATGTCTTATGAGGTTTCTAAGCAAAACTATTTTCGCAAAACTTCTTATAAAGGTAGAACGTGAAGCATGGGATACAAGTTTGTGTTCCAAAAGAGAACTTTAATGTGTACCTTATAAAAGCTTAGAAAGCATATTTGGGGTCCAAAAAATATCCTATGACGTTTCTAACCAAAACTATTTTCGCAAAACTTCTTGTAAAAATAGAACGCGAAGCATGGGATACAAGTTTGTGTTCCAAAAGAGAACTTTAATGTGTACCTTATAAAAGCTTTGAAAGCATATTTGGGGTCCAAAAAATGTCTTATGAGGTTTCTAAGCAAAACTATTTTCGCAAAACTTCTTGTAAAAATAGAACGCGAAGCATGGGATACGAGTTTGTGTTCCAAAAGAGAACTTTAATATGTACCTTATAAAAGCTTAGAATGCATATTTGGGATCCACAAAATGTCCTTTGAGGTTTCTAAACAAAACTATTCTCGCGAAACTTCTTCATAAGGTAGAACGCGAAGCATGGGATACAAGTTTGTGTTCCAAAGGAACATTAATGTGTACCTTATAAAAGCTTGAAAGCATATTGGGGTCCAAAAAATGTCCTATGATGTTTCTAAACAAAACTATTTTCCAAAACTTCTTATAAAGATAGAACGCGAAGCATGGGATACAAGTTTGTGTTCCAAAAGAGAACTTTAATGTGTACCTTATAAAAGCTCAGAACGCATATTTGGGGACAAAAAAATGTCCTATGAGGTTTGTAAACAAAACTATTTTCGTAAGACTTCATATACGGTAGAGCGCGAAGCATGTGATACAAGTTTGTGTTCCAAAAGAGAACTTTAATGTGTACCTTATAAAAGCATAGAAAGCATATTTGGGGTCCAAAAAATGTCTTATGAGGTTCTAACAAACTATTTTCGCAAAACTTCTTGTAAAGGTAGAACGTGAAGCATGGGATACAAGTTGTGTTCCAAAAGAGAACTTTAGTGTGTACCTTATAAAAGCTTAGAAAGCATATTTGGGGTCCAAAAAATATCCTATGAGGTTCTAAGCAAAACTATTTTCGCAAAATTCTTGTAGAAATAGAACGCGAAGCATGGGATACAAGTTTGTGTTCCAAAAGAGAACTTTAATGTGTACCTTATAAAAGCTTTGAAAGCATATTGGGGTCCAAAAAATGTCCTATGAGGTTTCTAAACAAAACTATTTTCCAAAACTTCTAATAAAGATAGAACGCGAAGCATGATATACAAGTTTGTGTTCTAAAGAGAACTTAATGTGTACTTAAAAAAGCTTTAGAAAGCAATTTGGGGTCCAAAAAAATGTCTTATGAGGTTTCTAAGCAAACTATTTTCGCAAAACTTCTTGTAAAAATAGAACGCGAAGCATGGGATACGAGTTTGTGTTCCAAAAGAGAATTTTAATGTGTACCTTATAAAAGCTTAGAAATCATATTTGGGATCCACAAAATGTCCTTGAGGTTTCAACAAAACTATTTTCGCAAAACTTTAATAATGTAAAACGCGAAGCATGGGATACAAGTTTGTGTTCCAAAGGAGAACTTTAATGTGTACCTTAGAAAAGCTTAGAAAGCATATTAGGGGTCCATAAAATGTCCTATGATGTTTCTAAACAAAACTATTTTTCCAAAACTTCTTATAAAGATAGAACACGAAGCATGGAATACAAGTTTGTGTTCTTAAAGAGAACTTTAATGTGTACCTTATAAGAGCTTAGAAACATATTTGGGGTCCAAAAAATGTCTTATGAGGTTTCTAAGCAAAACTATTTTCGCAAAACTTCTTAATAAGTTAGAACGCGAAGCATGGGATACAAGTTTGTGTTCCAAAAGAGAATTTTAATGTGTACCTTATAAAAGCTTAGAAATCATATTTGGGATCCACAAAATGTCTTTTGAGGTTTCTAAACAAAACTATTTTCGCAAAACTTCTTAATAAGGTAAAACGCGAAGCATGGGATACAAGTTTGTGTTCAAAGGAGAACTTTATGTGTACCTTATAAAAGCTTAGAAAGCATATTAGGGGTCCATAAAATGTCCTATGATGTTTCTAAACAAAACTATTTTTCCAAAACTTCTTATAAAGATAGAACACGAAGCAGGAATACAAGTTTGTGTTCAAAAAAGAGAACTTTAATGTGTACTTATAAAAGCTTAGAAAACATATTTGGGGTCCAAAAAAATGTCTTATGAGGTTTCTAAGCAAAAAACTATTTTAGCAAAACTTCTTAATAAGTTACAACGCGAAGCATGGGATACAAGTTTGTGTTCCAAATGCGAACTTTAATGTGTACCTTATAAAAGCTTAGAAAGCATATTTGGGGTCCAAAAAATGTCCGATGATGTTTTTAAACTAAACTATTTTCCAAAAACTTCTTATAAAGATTGGACGCGAAGCATGGGATACACGTTGTGTTCCAAAAGAGAACTTAAATGTGTACCTTATAAAAGCTTAGAAAAGCATAGTTGGGGTACAACAATGTCTATGAGGTTTCTAAGCAAAAACTATTTTTGCAAAACTTCTTGTAAAGGTAGAACGCGAAGCTGGGATACAAGTTTGTGTTCCAAAAGAGCAATTTAATGTGTACCTTATAAAAGCTTAGAAAGCATATTTGGGTATTGAAGAAAAGAAGAAGAGAGAATCGTTTCTTATCAATCATAAACGATCTCCTCTTGTGTGACATTACCAAGTGTGTATCCAAACACATAAGATTACTTCTAGAAGGTCTTCACAACCATGTGAAGCGCTTAATGGTATTTCAAATGAGGTGGTCTCAAGACAAAGAGACCAAGTGGGGCAGAGTTACTTTCGGTGCTCCCTTTCATCATCAACCTAATTCAAATTTGATGTTTCCCTTGTTTACTTACATGTCTATATAATGTGATTAATTGTATGTAACAAAAGACCAAGGGAAAAAAACTCACCCTTTCACAAACTCTCTCTCTCTCAAACGATTCTTCATTGTTATTCATACTTCATTCTTCATTTCGATTCCTCACTTAAACTTATACTTCAATCACTTACACCTTCCGCTTTATTAAAACTGATATGGTATCAGAGCATTGGTTACGAACCTAGCTCTTTCTTTTTTCTGTGTTTAAAACACTCTTTGATCTTGATCTAAAGCGGTTCTGAAAAACTTCATCTTGTCTTTGAAGTTTGTTCTTAAACCGTTATTAAGCTTAAAATATCTTTTCCTTCAGAACTCTTATTTTCGTTTCAATTGCTTTCTCAGTCTCTTTTACCAAATTGTTCACTGAGTAAAAGGTGGTTCTTACTTGAAACGATGAGTTTGGAAGAAGGAAAGAATGTTGTGCTTCCGGTGACTCTCAAAGGAGGAGAAAACTATCTTCTTTGGGCTAGAAACGCGAAAGCTGTTCTATGTGGTCGTGGTGGTTGGAGCCATGTGAAGAGTTTAACCGGTGACCAAACTGAAGAAAATGAAGCGGCCTTGGTGAACACAAAAAGTGGTTTCAAGAGGACCAAGCCGTGTTAGCTATTCTTCAGGCTTCCTTGGATGTATCGGTTCTTGAAGCTTACTCCTATTGTGAAGGAGCAAAGGAGCTATGGAACACCTTGAAGAATGTGTTCGGAAATGTCTCTAATCTCACTAGAATCTTTGAAGTCAAGAGAGCCATTAACGATTTAAGCCAAGGAGACATGGAGTTCAACAGTTCTTTGGCAAGTTTAGATCTCTTTGGGGCTGAACTGGAGATGCTGAGGCCACCCACACTTGAAGCAAGTATTCTCAATGAAAGGCGAGAACAAGACAGGGTGTTTGCTCTTCTTATGGTGCTAAATCCATCATAAACGATTGATTAAGCATATCCTAAGAGGCGCAAAGCTTCCAAGCTTAGAGGAGGTGTGCGCTCAAATTCAAAAAGAACAAGGTTCACTTGGTCTTATTGGAGGAAAAGGTGGAGAATTGTCTGGCCAACAAAGCAGAACAAACAAATGTCTTACAAGCGAGTGCTAATAAGACATACTACAGAAACTCACATCAAGTGGTATGTGAATATGCAAGAAGATTGCCACACTAAGGAGAAGTGTTGGACGCTGTATCCACATCTTAGGCAAAGTACAAAACGGTGGGACACCAACTCTGGTCAGAATAAGTGGAAAGATAAACACAAGGCCCATACAGCAGCTGGACATTTGGAACTAAGGAACAAGGTAACGCTTCACACTCTGGAGGTGCGGCAATGACTGCATCATCAGACTTTGTGAAAGAATCAGACCTTGATGTTCTTATCAAGCGTTAAGGAATCTGGTAACATTGCTAAGCCCATAAGTATTCATACTTCTTGTAGCAATGTTAACTGGATAGATATGCCCTCGGTAGTTAAGCCTGGAATTTCTTGTAGCAATGCTAGGATGATGGATAGTGTTAAACCACTGGTAGTTGATTCTGGAGCTAGTCATCACATGATTAGTGATGCTAAACTTATGGACAATATTAAACCGGCTTTAGGGCATGTTAGTATTGCAAATGGAGATAATGTTAAGATAGAAGGAATTGGGGATTTAAAATTGTTTGATAAAGAAACTTCAGCCTTCTATATGCCAACTTTTAAATCAATTTGTTATCAGTTAGAAAAGCTACCTCTGATTTAAATTGTTATGCTATATTTGGGGCTAATGATTTTTGGTTTCAGGATATTGAGACTAGCAGATGTCTTGGACAAGGAACCACTAAAGGGAACTTATATGTTCTTGAAGACACTAAACCCTTCTTTATCATGCGATTTGAGTTTTAATGTTTCTGTTTCAAATAATACGATTTGGCATGCTAGATTAGGACACCCTCATCATAGGGCTCTTAACTTGGTATTGCTAGCATTCAATTTCAAAATGAGGATTGTGAAGCGTGTATTCTTGGCAAACATTGCAAGACTGTTTTTCCTAAATCATCTACTATATGAAAATTGTTTTGATTTGATCCATTCAGATGTTTGGACTTCACCATGCATATCTAGGGATAATCATAAGTACTTTGTTACTTTCATTGATGAAAAATCA
>VHIU01000239.1:0-67693 GCA_010577795.1 Isatis tinctoria
GATCTACGGGAACTTAATACTGTCGAAGAAACGATGAGCGACGGAGACGAAGCTGCTAGACGCCGTACCGCGGCGGTGGCCGATTACCGGAAAAAGCTCCTAAACCACAAGGAGCTCGAATCCCGTGTCCGCACAGGTTCGATTTCACAATCATCCTCATTCTCTCCCATCGCTTCTTTTTGTTTCTGGGTTTAGTGTGAATGCTATTGGGTGAAACTGAATCTAGGGTTTTGGTGATTTGATTGGTGTCATCGTTTGTCGCACTCGATAAGTCGATTTGAAGTTTTAATGGAGTTTCGTATAAGTTTTGAGTTTGTAATCTGAGATTATAACTTGTGGGTTTTTGCGCCGATGCAGCTAGGGAGAATCTAAGAGCAGCTAAAAAGGAATTCAACAAAACTGAGGATGATTTGAAGTCTCTTCAAAGCGTTGGCCAGATTATCGGAGAAGTCTTACGTCCACTAGATAATGAAAGATGTAATTTTTCTGTCTCTTACGTATGCTTTTAGTTTTGCTTTGTGATAATGAAAGGTTGAACTTTTTTTCTTCTTCTTGGTTTGCTTTTTAGTGATTGTTAAAGCAAGCAGCGGACCTCGTTATGTCGTGGGTTGCCGTAGCAAGGTGGACAAGGAAAAGCTGACCTCAGGAACTCGTGTTGTCCTCGATATGACTACACTAACAATTATGCGAGCCCTTCCCCGTGAAGTACGTTTGATACTTGGCATTGCTTATTGTTGTATTCTCTTCTTAGTGTGGTATTTGAGTTTGCTTTAATGGGGGCATTGCTTTCTTGATGATAGGTTGATCCTGTTGTTTATAACATGTTGCATGAAGATCCAGGCAACATTAGCTACTCAGCAGTAGGTGGTTTAGGTGATCAGATTAGAGAACTCAGGGAATCTATTGAGCTGCCTCTCATGAATCCTGAACTTTTCCTCAGAGTAGGGATTAAACCTCCTAAGGTACTTATTCTCTCCTCTAACTCTAATACTTTCTTTTGTTGTTGTCACAGACTATCCAATGCTTCACTTTCTATGTTTACGTTCAGATTCCGCTAATACTAAATTTCCGTCTCTCGTTCTAGGGTGTCCTTCTTTATGGACCTCCGGGTACTGGTAAAACTCTACTAGCTAGGGCTATTGCCAGCAACATCGACGCCAACTTCTTGAAGGTTTGTTTTTTTTGTATGCGGTTTGTGTTGTATTCGATTATGTCTTATTTGTGCTAAATAAGCTCTTTGTTTTCTGCTTTTGTGTTTAGGTTGTATCGAGTGCAATCATAGACAAATACATTGGAGAAAGTGCTAGGTTGATTCGAGAAATGTTTAACTATGCTCGTGAACACCAGGTAGGACAAGGTTTTGACTATTGTATATTCTCTTTTCCTCTTTTCTTATACTTTACTCGGCACTCATGAGTTAACTATTAACTCTCCTCTTGTGGCTAGCCTTGTATCATTTTCATGGATGAAATCGATGCTATTGGTGGGCGACGTTTTAGTGAAGGAACTAGCGCTGATCGTGAGATTCAAAGAACTCTTATGGAGTTACTCAACCAGCTTGATGGGTTTGACCAACTCGGAAAGGTACGAACTACTACGTACTACCTATAGTTCTAGATTAATGCTCTTGCATAAAACGTGAGGTCCGACACTTGTTGTGATACCTAATTGTGGTGTTGCTTTCTAACTTCTGTTTTACACAAGTGGTTACGATATGAATCATTACGAGTGTTCTTAACTTCATTGAGATTTATTTGTCTTCTTTGTACAATGGAAATATCTTCTGACACTTGGGCGATAAAACATCAGGTGAAAATGATAATGGCCACAAACAGACCGGATGTTCTTGATCCAGCACTTCTCCGTCCGGGTAGGTTAGACAGAAAGATTGAGATCCCGTTGCCTAATGAGCAATCAAGAATGGAAATCCTCAAGATCCACGCATCTGGTATTGCCAAGCACGGGGAAATAGACTATGAGGCCATCGTGAAACTCGGAGAGGTTTGATTCTTTTTCTTACACGCTCACTGCACTAGTAGTTACTAGATTCCACTAACTGTTCCGCTAAATCAAATCCGTAGGGTTTCAACGGTGCTGATCTGCGAAACATATGCACTGAAGCTGGAATGTTTGCAATCAGAGCAGAGCGTGACTATGTAATCCACGAGGACTTCATGAAGGTAAACAATCAAAAGATTTACTCTTTATGATCGCATGTTTGCAACCAACTTTCTTGCTTATCAAATTGTCTGTTGGTACAGGCGGTGAGAAAGCTGAGCGAGGCCAAGAAACTTGAGTCGAGCTCTCACTATAACTCAGATTTCGGGAAAGAGTAAGAATTGAACAAGCTCTTGAGAGGAAGAGAGGGCCTAAGGTGGCAGTGGAAAAAACTATGTTGTTTACTTTGAGGCAAATTGCTAATGACTCTGTTTCAGTTTCTTTATGTTTCTTTGTAAGATATATTTAGTGCACACAAATATTCTTACTCTGGAAATGGCAACATCTCTATTTTTTTTTTTTTTCTTTTTTTTGTTTGAAAGAATGTTAAATTATTCAAACAAAAAATCGTTATTTACAGCATTGCAACTTTTCTTTATAGATCAGAAAGCTGAAGGAATAATTAGTGGAAATTGCTTAGCCTAAACGAGTATCTAGCCACCTTTCCATTGCAGTCACATGGCGTTCTCTGCCCACTAGACGAAGGGAAAGAATTCGATTGCGGACAAGCCTATCAAGCTTATGAACCATGTGTTCCACTGGTGTAGAAGTCTCTCCATGGTGTCTTCCCTTTCTTTCTCTCCAGATGTTGAAGACAGCCGCCTGCAACACATATTTGAAGAGGAATCTTGTTGTCTCATCCATTGCAGTGCTCTGAGTCAGGTGTAGAAGATGATCCCAGTCCCCTGAGAAATCGCCTGCTAACATCTCTATTTTCCATATCACAACGGTTTGCTTCTTACAAAATGTTTCAAGTTTATGTTATAAACGTCTCGAAGTCTAACAACTTAAATTTATCTTACAGTCTCACACAACTACTTTTTAATTGTTTGAACGTCTCACGTCAATAAAAAACTTGATTATGTCCATCGTATTCATCTCAAAACGTAACTAGAAAAGACATGCTAATTTAAAGGTTAATACTACCTCTCTTTCTTTAAGAGTGTCATTTTGACACTTTTTTTTGTTACAAAAAGAATGTCATTTGAGAATTTCAATACAAATTTTACCAATCATTTCCTCTTTTAACCTTAATTAAATAATTACTTAACACATTAATTAGATATAAAAAATTGTAACTAAATAAAGAATTTAAGGGTAAAAAAGAACTTTAATTCATTTTTAATATATGTGAAACATGTCTGAATGACACTTATAATGAAACGGAGGGAGTATATTTTACTTGGTGCAAACATGAAATACATTAATTGGGACAGTCCGAGGTTGGGTTAGGTTCGACTTGATTGGTTAAGTTGGGAATAATAAATTTTGGGAGGATTTAATGGGTTGAATGGAAAGCTAGCTGAATCGAGCTGATGATCTCAGTTTTGGAAATTTCGGATTGGAGTGACATTTTTTTTGGGAGATTTATCTAAATAGGAAAGATTGAAAACCAAATTGTCCCATTATGCTTTTTCTTTTTTTGGTCAATATTAGACTTTATTGCCCTTTATTTAATTTTCGAAAATACAGAAAAATAACTTTTAAATTTTGAAAAAATCCGAAAAATATAGAAAAGGAAAGATAAGATTCAATATATATATTTTCATATAAATTTTGTAAATAATGGATTTTTAAAAATATTTTCGATTTTAGGATAGAATATACATTCTATGTATTAGTCATAGATCTACTTTTTCTAGAATGTATTATTAGATTATAAGGATTTAGGAGTATATAAAATAAGTATTTGAGAGATTTAGCAAAGAGATTAAAAGACTTGAATGGAGAATATTAGAGAATGAGAAGATAAGAGAGTTTAGTGTGTAGTAGTAGTAGTGAGGAGGATGAGAAGTGTGTGTTTCATTAAGCACAGTAAGAGGCCTTTATATAGGCTTACAACATCAGTCTGAAACCTAAACAAATGATACTATAATGGTAATGGAGTGTTGTAGGTGAATTCAAGATGAAAGCTTAAGTGTGGCCAAGTTAGGTAAACAAAGTATATGGATGAATTGTTGGCTATGTTCAGCCTACCCACCACCTTCTTTAGCAGCTTTCAATGGTCCTACAATGTCTGCCATGATCCAGATTCTATGGATATTATGTATTTTTAACATATTTTGATTTGTTTTTAGTATTCGGTTTGAGTTTTGATTTGCATCTTTCGTTAGTTTTTCGAGTCTTTTCTATTGTTTCGAATCTTTTTACAGATTTTATGGAGTTCCGATGGAGTTTGGCGTTTATGGACATGTTGGAGTCAAGTTAAAGTGGAAAAACACGAGAAAAGGACATATTTATTTCTTATGTTTTATTTTGGTGTGTTTTTTTATAAAAAACAGAAAAAAAGAAAAAAAATTTATCGAGTCAAAACATTGTGTGAATTTGTTAACTTTTTGGAATTGCAACATGTTCGATGTCATTGCCTTACGACTGCTTAGCATTGTTTGAGGATAGTTTGGAAACGCAAAAAAATCCATAACTTGATCATTTAGTGAATTTCTCAAATCATCTGAACTTAATTGAATTATTGAAACTTAATATGGACTTCATTTATCTCACTTAGGGGGTTGATAATCATGTATTGGATTTTACATTTGGTGTTTTTCTTTGCACCATTTCTACCAATCTTTGCTAACTCCAAATGGCTAGACTTATCCTTAATCTAGTACCACACCCTTACCATTTCCATGTTGAAAACCACTTATTTTTGTGTACTGTCATTGCATTCATGTGCAAAAACTATGGAGTATACGGACCGACACAACTTTTCTTTAGGACTGTGTCTAGATAGGTGTCTCTTTCTGATTAAACTCATGGGATGTGTCTAGAAATGTGATCTCTCTTTGAATATTCATTGAAAATTTTCGTTTCAAAAGAGGATGAACTTTTAATGGGTAGAAGATTATATTCACATTCAAGAAATAAGCTTACATCGTTGAAATTCTTTTGATGCAGATTTTAGAGACTAACCGGTTCCATTCGCAAAAAAAAAAAAAAAAACGTTAAAAGATATCATGTTTTTGTTTGTGACTCAGTCAAATAAGGGTAGAAGGATTAGAGTTAAGGAGAGTTGTGTACCTCCTAATTGGTCCGTGTCTCACTGTGATTTTGCATAATCACTTGCATCCGTTTGTACTGCTAAAAGAAACCGAAACACTTGAGCCACCAAATTCCAACCTTGATACCTATACCATAACGTGTTAGATATCCCTTTGTGAGAGTACACGCATTTGATAATGAATGTTAAATATTAATTTCTGCTTGATCATTAGACTTCACTTATTTACTACGGTTATGGAGAAGTACAATGAAGTACGGTTTGATCTGAACTTTGCGAATGCGGTTTACGGGCAATTGATTTAGAGTATGGTCCTATAAGTTTTACGAGTTTCACACGTTTTTTAAACCTCTCCTCTTTGTAAGATCTCTAGTTTTGCTTTGGGACAAGCAAAGGTCTTAGTTGGGGGGAGTTGATATTATGTATTTTTAACATATTTTGATTTGTTTTTAGTATTCGGTTTGAGTTTTGATTTGCATCTTTCGTTAGTTTTTCGAGTCTTTTCTATTGTTTCGAGTCTTTTTACAGATTTTATGGAGTTCCGATGGAGTTTGACGCTTACGGACATGTTGGAGTCAAGTTAAAGTGGAAAAACACGAGAAAAGGACCAACTGAAGAGAACGACCGTTCTGGAGTAGAACGGTCGTTCTTGCTCCCACCTACCCTGCCGACTAAAGCAAAGGAACGACCGTTCTATCTTGGAACGGTCGTTTCCCATCTCACCTACACCCACCTACTCTGCCGACTAAAGCAAAGGAACGACCGTTCTCTCTAAAGAACGATCGTTCCCCGTCCCACCTACTTCTCGATCGACCAGTTAGAACGACTGTTCTCCTCCAGAACGGTCGTTCCCCGTCTCACCTACTCCCCTACACCTTGGCCTATATATTGGACTCACACTTGATGCTTGAAAACACACCATCTTCTTCTCTGAGTCTTCTCTTGCTTCTAAACATTGTTTCTCTTCTCTTTTAAGCTTTAAATATTTATGCTTTGATCAAGTTCTTATTGGTTTCTTTTCATCTTTTGTTATCTTTAACCTTTAAATATTTATGCTTTGATCAAGTTCTTATTAGTTTCTTTTCAGCTTTTATTATCTATTCAAGCTTTCATGATGAACTCTATAATCTCTTTGTTTTCTTCTTCTTTAATTATGTCTGAGTAGATCTCTTAGTTAGGTTAAGGTTTTTCAAAGGAATTCATGAGCTTTAGGGTTAAACACAAATAGGCTATTCAAATCGATGTCTTCACCCTTGTTATTCTTAATGCTTGGATCGAATTGATCACTTGATTTTATGATATTAGGTTTAACTTAGACAGCGAGAGTTTCTAGGTTGCTAGAAGAAACTTGGGTGAGCAATTTATTCATTACCTGCGAGAGTAGATGTATTGGAAAATTGTGAACAAATCAAACCTATCCTTAATGCTTGTCTGCGAATTCTAAAACCAATGAGAGTTAGGATTTTAGGTTGTTAGATAAAGTTATTGATGCCACGAGAGTGGATTGATATTATCTTTATGTTTGAGTTCTAGACTTGTGCTTAAATCATTGGCTGAATAGTTGTTTGATCATTTGCTCTGAATCTCCTGCGAAATTCATTGACCTAACGCTTGTTTAATATTATTTTTACAACCGATTTTGCTTTTATTACTTTCTATTTACGAAACCAAACCCTAATTGAATTGTCTTAGCTTTTAATTTAGCTCATTAGATCAAAGTGTGGACTTGGTCTTCGTGGGATCGACCCCAAAGTACTACTTCGTTTGCTGTGCACTTGGCAGTAGGAAATAGGGTTTAAAACTCGTGTATCATTCACTCCTTTAGCTAGATAACTTCATCTCCATTTACCTTATTGTTTCACCACATGGTATATTTTTCTTTGTTTAACACTCTCCCTCACGCTTAAACCTTATGGATGAATCCAAAGGGTTAAGTGTGGACAACTCATGCCTATTACCTCATTAAAAACCCAATGGAGAAAACCACTTGGGACAAAACTCCTATGGGGAAAAAGAGTGTAATAGTCATGAGTTGAGAGGAATGTCAACTAAGAGCTGGATAGATCGACGAGTCCAAGCTTGCTATAAATCTTGTTGCAAACCTTTAGACTCGCTGCTTTGGTGAAGATATCTGCCAGCTGATCTTCACTTTTGGTATAGCAGGGCATGATAACTCCTTCTTCAATCTTTTCACGGACTTTGTGACAGTCGATCTCGATGTACTTGGTTCTTTTGTGAAAGACTGCAATTTGTGGCAATATGGATTGCTTCTTGGTTGTCGCAGTGCATGGTGATTGGTTCTTGTTTCTCAATGCCAAAGTCTTTAAGCAAGGCCTTGAGCCACGTTAACTCATTCGTAAGTTTCCTCATGGCTCTGTATTCTGCCTCTGCACTTGAACATGACACAACCTTTTGTTTCTTTGTCTTCCATGTCACTATATTTCCTCCAATGAAGGTACAATAGCGGTTGTTGATTTCCGATCAGTTCTGTCGCCGGCCCAATTTGCATCACAGTACCCTACTATCTCGGTATTGTTATTCTTCCCCATCCATATTCCTTGAGACGAGCTTCCATTGATATATCGGAGAATCCTATCCATCAATGACCAATGATATACAGTCGGTTCTTGCATGTGTTGGCTTACTTGATTAACTGCAAAGCATAAATCTGGTCTTGTGAGCGTGAGATATATCAACTTGCCTACCAGCCTCCTATATTTAGAGACATCTTTGAACTTTTCATCTGATTTCTCCCCCTTTCGGTTGACTTTGTAGCCATCTTCAAGCGGTGTTTTAGCCGGTTTAGATCAAAGCTTTCCAGTTTCCTTTAGAAGATCCATCGTGTATTTCCGTTGAGATAGGAATAGACCATCCGGGGATCTACAAACTTCAAGTCCAAGAAAGTATTTCAACTCACCGAGGTCTTTAATGTCGAAGGTGGAAGTGAGGAATGCCTTAGTCGTTTGAATTCCTTCTTGGTCATCTCCGGTGATAATCAGATCATCGACATAAACGAGAACCACCACGATACCTTGAGGACCACAGAGAGTAAAGAGTGTATGGTCGGAGTGGGATTTTTGAAAGCCATGACCCATGAGACTGGTACTGAGTTTGTGGTACCAGGCTCTTGAGGATTGCTTCAACCCATAAATGGCTTTCCTCAATCTTTGGGCTTGCCCGGGTTTGTAGAGATCCTTGAGACCCAGTGGCGGTGTCATGTAGACTTCTTCTTTAAGCTCGTCTTGAAGAAAGGCATTCTTGACGTCCATTTGCCATAAATCCCAATAGAGGTTCATAGCTAATGATAGAACAACTCGGACCGTGTGTAATTTTGCCACCGGAGCGAATGTGTCCGCATAGTCTTCTCCGTACGTCTGAGTAAAGCCCCGAGCCACCAGTCTTGCTTTATACCTCTCGATATCTCCATTACTCTTATATTTGATGGTAAACACCCATTTAGAGCTTAATGTCTTCTTTCCTTTGGAACTTCCTCTACATCCCAAGTATGGGTCTTCTCCATAGCTCCTCTTTCGTCGCTTACTGCCTCCACCCATTCTTTCTTTTCTATTGCTTCTTCATACGTAGTAGGGACTGAATCCTTTTCTATTTTTCCGATGAAGGCTTGATGATCGAATGGCAAGAAGGCAAGCGAACATATAGCTTGATTTGGATGTGCCACGGCTTGATTGTTGTAGTTGACTCTTTCTACTTCTTTGAGTCTTTCACTTCTTATGGGTTGTGGAACTTCTTCTTCTTCTATTTGTTCTTCATGATCGCTAGATTCTTCATTTCCTATAACCACATTTTCTTAGTTTTGTTGTTGAAATGATTCTTCTTCATGATTTTGAACGTTTCCTTGGTGGTTTTCTTCTCTTCTTTCTTCTTGAGTAGATACGTTTTCATCCATGTTTTCGGGTCTTGGAGTATCGTTGTTGCCAAGGTGGTCAAGAAGGAACTTTAGACTTGTAGCGAGATCAGATGGTGACCTTGATAGGTCCTTCAAACTTTCCCAGTCTTTCTTCTTATAGTAGCCTTGTCCTTCTAGAAACTTGACTTCTCTTGAGACATAAGTTCGATTATTGATGGGATCGTAGCACTTATACCCCTTTTGAGTGGGTGAATAGCCAATGAATATACTCTTGATACTTCTTGCTTCAAGTTTGTTCCCATTGTTTGCTAATAAAACAAAACAAACACACCCAAAGACATGTAAGTGTTCAATAAAGGGTTTGGTTTTGTTTAATACCTCAAATCGCATCAAGTTGAGTTTCTTCATGCAGCTGATCTAATATTGGTGAGGAAACCTTTTTCCCGATTTTACTGTGCATAAATTTCGGCTACTATAGGTCTTTTTAGAAATGCTAGAATCTCTTATACGTGTTTAGCTTACCAACTGTGCTGAACTTGGCTCTATTGTTGCAGCAGGATAAAATTGTAGAAGAAGTTTTCACACTATTTCTCTTACGACAAGTTCTGAAAAGTATTTCTCTTGTTTCAAAGGTTATGAAGGAAGACCGGGTTATTCAATCGGGTACATATGATGATCTGCTACAAACTGGTACTGATTTTGAGTCTTTAAAATCCGAAAACTTTATATATAGATATCAACGGTGTTCCTAATCACATGCTCAGAACAAATAGGAAGAAGGCTGGATAAGGTGAAAGCATCAGGTTTTAAATCATTGCAATCGCAATCCATGCCAAGCATCTCATCACTGATTTCCATGCGAGAATAGGAGGAGACTCGAGCGTGTGGCAGAAAAAACAATGTTTCGTGCAAGAGTTTGAGGTTCGTCTAGATAGAGATAATGATTGAAGCAGATGTGTGTGAGAGAGATTGTGTTCTGAGAAACTGTGCGTGAAGCTGGTTGTCTTGATATTTTGATGTGATGCAAATTGGATTCTTGATCTGGGTTTTCATTAGGGTTTTAGATGAACTTACGAATGAAGAAACGTTTTCAAAGCGCAAATTTTGTGAATGAAGAAACGTCTTCAAAGCTTAAAGTTTGTTCCCTTTTAGTTCCAATCTCTTAACATTTTAACTTTTGTAAGAATCTACAATATGAGACTTGACAATTATGATTTGATCATATAAAAGCATGGTAATTTTTCATTGAGTCAAAGACAATAAGTGAGTTAAGAGTTCCTAGAATGGATACAAACAGTGCATAAGACAGAGTTCCATAAGAAGTAGAAAGGTAAAAGCACTTGCAAGCTCTTTATTCGTCTTCTTCTCTTTCTGGAGGAAGCCCACAAGGTAGAAGCATTTTCTGCAAATATCGAAAAAGTTTTGGAGTTAATAAGCCATAAACGTAGAAGTTTCCATCATTCTGAATCAACAATGTGAAAAAGAAAGGAAAGGTTATCATGCAAGACTTATACTCTCCCAACTAAACGTAACCCAAAGACCGAGTTCTATTTGATCAGCAAAGCTATAAAGTAGCCAATTATATTATTTAATATACTAGAGCTGCATAAACTTAAGTAGCAGCTACAAAACCAAATCAATATGAATCTTGGACAGTAATAGAAACAAAAAAAAGAATGTAGCAGACATAATGGACAAAAATTAAACACAATCTTGTATGAAAGAGAGCCCGATTAAAAATATTTTTTAAACAACAAGTTTCATTGGCTGAAATACAATATTCCTTCAGAAAACACAAAGGAACAAAGAAAAAAAGGAACTCATCCTTTTAACGAGTATATTTCAGAACCACGAATCAAACCGTGTAGAAGTTAAATATTATATATCATAAGCTCTTAGACAGTTAAGTTTAAGAACAACATAAACATGAGTTTACAAATTGAAAAAAAAATGTTTCCACTCGGCTAATCGTACTTAAGATAAAGGCTTCTAGGAGTTATATTGGGTCTCGGCCCAGTAAAGCACGAAACAAGTACACCAGAATTGAAGCAGTGCCATTTCAGAGAACTTTTCGGCTCTTCAAGGCTTTCAAGTTTGCATTTGTTACTTCCTGATTTTTAGGAACCATAACCGTTTATGGCATATTTCATCACGGGAAAGATGCTCCGAGTGTGTAAAATGTTATCCCCAAAGAAACACTGCAGAGTAGGATAAAAACGAATGTCAGCATATAGAACAATGATGAAGGAAACTTAGGCATGAAAAAGAAGTTGCAAATTTAACATTTCCCAGGCCTCATGATAGCATAGCAGACAGACAACTACTAAATTATTCTGCATAGATTTTTAAACTTTTAAAAATATAGAACGCAAAAAAAAAAATTAAACCAAACCGAACACACCCCCGCGCATGCGCGGGGTTAGCAGCCTTCTAGTTTCCAAAAATTTCTCATCACTTCTTCCTTGTTCTTTCTCTCCTTTGATCTCATCGTACACTAAAATCTGGTGACGGAGGTAAAGGTTAAAACTTCTTCTTTGATCCACAATTTTTCTTGGTATAGACTTGAAACGAGTACATTCTGAACATCGCTAGGGTTTGGTTTCTCTGGCCTTGAGTTGGTGTTTTACAATGGATAGGATCAGTCTGTTGCCAGATGATTTGTTGCTGAAGATACTGTCTTTGGTTCCATCGAAAGATGCAGTGACCACTAGCCTTTTGGCAAAACGTTGGTGTTCTCTTCGGAAACTGGTGCCAAAGCTTTATTTTCGCGTTCCATCTTTTAACAGTAGTGAGCATTGGAGAGCTTCACGTTTTGTTAACCACTTTTTGCTACTACACAAGGCTCCTGTCCTACAAACACTGGATCTCGAAGTTAGTCAAAATTGTCATCCTACAGATGTTAAAACATGGAATAGTGTTGCAAAATCTCGTGATGTGCGTGAGCTTCGGGTGATCCACCAATACAAAGAAGTTTCAAGTCCCATACAATTGCCTCGGAGTCTGTACACATGTGAAGCCCTTGTGGCTTTAACCCTAACACAAGCGTCCATTGTTGATGTTCCTATGACAACTTGTCTCCGGTCACTCAAGACTTTGTACCTTGGAGCTGTGAGCTTCTCAACTGACGAAAACGTTCGTAGGCTTTTATCTGGTTGTCATGTCCTTGAAAAACTGGGTGTGAGTCGACGGGGCAATGACAATGTGAAAACTTTCACAATCATGGTTCCTTCATTGTTGAGATTAAAAGTTGCGGACGAACGTGGGTGTCAAGTTTCAGGAGATGATGTTGGCGGCTATGTGATCAAAGCTCCTTGTTTAAAGTCGTTGACGATTGTTAACCGGTGTAAGTCGTCTTTATCATTGGTAAAAATGCCCAATCTCTTGAAGGCAGAAATCGGGCTTGCATATTGTGACTCTACCAAGTTTATGGAATGTCTTACCTCAGCCAAACACCTTGACTTGTGTGTAAATCCACCAGTAGACTCATATCCTAAATGCGTTTTCCATCACCTCGTGTCTCTAACACTCCATGCATGCTCTTTGGATTGGTGCCGTCTCGTGCTCGGAAACACCCCTATACTCCGAGTTCTCAGTTTCAAACGTCAAGTAAAGTTGCTTTCACCCCGAGAAGATCAGTGGGAGAAACCGAGTTAGGTTCCTCAATGTTTGATTTCGAGTCTCGAAACGGTTGAGTGGACTGATTATGAAGGAACAGAAGCACAGAAAAAACTGGTGATTTATTTGTTAGAGAACACTAGACAGCAAAAGACAATGGCTATTAGATCCTTAACATCCACCAAACTTGAAAAGAAACACAGGATGCTGCAAGAGTTAGCTTTTGCACAGAGGAGGAGTTGCAATTGTCAGCTTTCGTTGACCTGAATTGTTAGTATATTTATATAGCTAGTTTTTTTTTCTCATCGTTAGTAGTTATTATAATGCTTTGATTTTTGATGATTTAGGAAATTTAAACAAACACTGAAGTGGAAGGGATTTGTCTGATCAAAGTGACTTGTCTGATCCATATTATTCCTCAAGATATAGTGTCATTTTTTGGTGTCTATAGCTATTTTTGTGGTTATGATCATGAGCAGGCAAACTCTGTTTTATGTGATAAAAAAATATATCACAAAAATTAGCGGTTAAGCAGATTCATGAGAAAGTAAGGCTGAATATTGAGAAGAGGACTGAACAATTCCTAAAGTAAGCCAAAAAAAGGGAGACGCAAATTTGATGTTTGTGACCTTGGTTGGTTTAGTGTGGTCCATATGAGGAAGGAACGTTCTCCAGCACAAAGAGAGTCCAAACTGATACTAGACAAGGAAATTTAAGGGATAGCGTCTGCATATTTTGTGGGGTTTCGTTGTGTGATCATCAATAAGCATCTAATAACAGAGAAACACACATGAGGTTTCTTCTATGCCAAGTCAATGATATAAATATAACAGCCATAGACTTGGTTAAGATCTTGAACGCGTGTGTCCTGCATGAAGCTGGAAACTAATCCTTGTGCGACATTTTGACATTTTGATCTTAGCGTCGAGGTTTCTCCTTCGAATCGAGCATCCAGGGTAAAAAAGAGAATATTTGGCCGGAGTAGCTCAATATATCATTTAAATCATATTGAAATTTTGGTGTTTGAGATAACGAACCGGGAAAAGTGCCTATTTCAACCTCAATTATCCCAATTGTGCTTTTTTCAGACCTAAACAATCACGCAGAACGTAATTCAATCCAAACTGTGATAAATTTTAAATTTTTTTCTTGAACTTATTACTTCGGGCCAAAATCTACCATGATTAACTCTCTGTTAGTCACACGTTAAACATTATCAGTGACAAAAAAAATGCTTTTTTAGACCCAAACTAATTATAATGTATCTTTTCATACCTATACAATTAAGTAGTGCTTATTTCTACCAAACCTAAAACTTGCATACTACTGTAACTGCAGTGGAGACAGAAACCAAGGAAGATTGTTACAATATTTTTAAGAAAAAAAGACGATATTAAAGACTTTGGTTCACCATTAGTACCTTGCCATGTCGTTGATCTTATCAAAGCGGACTCCTTCTGGATACGAGAACCTATGAGCTTCTGATGATAGATTCACAATCCGTCTCTTTTGCTCTCACGTGATGTGTTCTTCATTGTATCTAGCAGAAGCTTGGTCAACAGAAAATAACCTGAAACACAATTTTGAATCACACAAACAATGGCAGTGATTAGAAAACTAATGATGAGTTTATAAATTTAGCACAAAGCTACTCTAACACTATTTCAATCCAACAGAGTTTGTTGTATGGCAAGACTTTTAGGTTCTTTCCATCAAAAGATTTTGAGAATATACGGGAGGGTAATCGTCTATCCGCAATCTAACTGCAAGGCAACAAAAGTAACACACATAAGTAATTATTAGCAGAGGCAACGAGACATTGAACTGAAATAAATGAGATAAATTGGGTAGTGTATATTGTGAATTGTGAATGAAGTAAATAATAGTGCAAGTGATGGATTAATAAAGCACGAAATGAATGAAAATTCAAATATTTAAATCAGATGAAACACAAATGGAGAGTGGGTTGCCGGTAGTATTAGTTATTTTAAGCCTATAGACCAGATGAATCAATATAATTCAATATTAATGACAACAACATGACAGCGAAGATGTTAATGACTGATAAAAATAAAACTTAAAAAAACTAATACCGTGAATACAAACATAATATAGGCAATATGAAGGGTATACTATCAATAATAAGAATATAAGTGGAAGGGTATGTGAACATTGCATGCAAGAGTTGTAACCCACCGAATATATAAAACTAAAACCGACGAAAATCAAAGATTGCCGGTGACAAGAGCAACCCAATTAGCGAATATACAACAGTTTAATACATAAATCGGATTAAAAGCCAATAAGCACACACGACCTAACCAGTGGCGGAGCTAGACATAGATTTAACGGGGGTCAAAATTAATTTATTAGAACTAAAATATATATATGGGATTTGAACCAAGCACATGGGGGTCAAAAAAGGAGATTCTGACCAGTTTACCACAAGAATAACTATGAAAATATGCTTGCAAACTAAATTTTATAAAATTCATGGGGGTCAGTTGACCCCCCTCTCTACAATGTGGCTCCGCCCCTGGACCTAACCGCTGAACACAAAGAACCCTACAAAACCCTAAAGCATGATATCAGAACTTGGAATCGTAGAATTAATTGCTAATTATAACTACCCAAACCAAGTAAGATGTAAAAGCCAAAGAAACAAGACACTATAGATGGAAACCGAATAGATTTGGAGAGGGACTATGAGAGAGAGAGGGGCGTAAAAGATAACATCCATGTGAAATATATGTGAGAAGAGTAAATGAAGAGTGAGACCTGTAACAAAGAGGAAAGATCCACCGGATTACGAAAGAGATTTTGTGGTTACGGTAGGGAGAAGCGAAGTAAAATCGCCGGTGTTTATGAGGAAGGTGAACAGTTTAGAAGAGAGAAGTGGGTTACAACTTTTGAGAGGAAAGACGCGGCAGTTGATAGAAAAAGTGATCAGGCTAGTCTCGAGGAATTATGAAAATGGTGTCAGATACGTAATGCCATTACTCGAAATACCGAGGGGCAGACGGTTAATAGACAAGAAAAAAATGAAGGAAATTATGTTGTAACAAGGGGGATTTACAGCAAATTTACTCTGAGTCAAAGGCCATTGGGCCAAGTTTCCCTCTGATTAAGGGTCATTGGCATGGATGTCGCAGTGGACTTAGTCAAATGTACATGATAGATTAGTCAAATGTACCTGATAGTTTCTGTATATTTTAAGCTCATGATGTGTAATATTTTGAAAGCTATAACAATAATTATGTGACATGAAGAAATGACATAATAACCATTAACTATAGGTTGCAACTTAATATAAGAAAAACAAGAGTTGTATTAATTTACGTACATAATTTACATATACTTTATGTATTATATGTTTCCTTTCATATTCTTTGATATAGAAGACTCGAGATATATACTATCTAAACTTTAATTTATTGATAGAAACTTTCCTATGTTGATATAAATGTTTAGATATCAGCCCTAAACCCTAAATCCAAGGATTAGTGAACCCAGCTATAATATAAAACCTAAACTCCAAATAGTAACCCTAAACCCTAAACCAAAAACTAAACCCTAAACCCAAGGACTAGTGAACCCAACTATAATATAAAACCTAAACCCCAAACCCTAAATCCTAAACCAAAAGCTAAACCTTAAACCCAATGATTAGTGAACCCAACTATAATATAAACCATAAACCCCAAACCCCAAACCCTAAACCATATATACCCGAAACCCTATAATCTAAACCCTAGAACCAAGGATTGGTAAACCCATCTATATTTTAATGAAATTATGTTATTTTCATATTCGTATTATTTCATATGTTGATGTAAATTTTTTATATGTTGATATAATTTTTCATACGTTGATATCAAAGTTTATATATAAATTCTGTAGAAATACTGTTCATCTTCTTCATCTAAGTTCTTTTTTTTTGTACCATCATGCTTTAAGTTAATGTGTACGGATGCCACATATCTTTCACCACATAAGATCCATCACTCTCCTGTAAATCTCATCTCTCAATCTATCATATCAAAGCTTATATCCCTAACGGAAATGAATCGTCGCACCACCGCCTCACATAATCTCATGAAGAAAATGAAAAGTTACGAGGAGAGAATAAATGTGTTCGTAACTTTTAAAGAAGATATATACGGCAGTCAAATTAGTTTTGATCAGACTAGCCTCGTAAAAAATAAAAAGTCAGAACCTTAATGCCATTGAATGGTATTTTTAGGGGCAAACCGTCTTTACACACGAAAAAACGTTATATATTATGCTTGAAAAAACTGGTGTTTCTGAGTATATTTTGACTGAGTCTTTGGTATACACGCCTAGTTATCCTTTAATTAACTAGAGAGCCTTTGAAGCTTTTGGTTTATTTCCAGAAATTTCTCTTCGCTTCTTCCTTGTTCTTTCTCCCTTCATCTAGGGTTCTTGAAAATCCATTAATTCTCTCTTTCCTTTGATCTCATCGTACACTAAAATCTGGCGACGGATGTAAAGGTTAAAACTTCTTTTTTTTTATCCATAATTTTTCTTGGTATATACTTGAAACGAGTACGTTCTCAACGTCGCTAGGGTTTGGTTTCTCTGGCCTTGAGTTGGTGTTTTACAATGGATAGGATCAGTCTGTTGCCAGATGATTTGTTGATGAAGATACTGTATTTGGTTCCATCGAAAGATGCAGTGAACTCTAGCCTTTTGTCAAAACGTTGGTGTTCTCTTTGGAAACTGGTGCCAAAGCTTTGTTTTCGCGCTCCATCTTTTAACAGTAGTGAGCATTGGAGAGCTTCACGTTTTGTTGACAAGTTTTTGCAACTACACAAGGCTCCTGTCCTAGAAATACTAGATCTCATAGATTGTCAAAATTGTCATCCTACAGATATTAGAACATGGATTAGTGTTGCAATATCTTGTGGTGTGCGTGGGCTTCAGGTGATCCACCAATACAAAGAATTTTCAAGTCTCATACAATTGCCTCGGTGTCTGTACACATGTGAAACCCTTGTGGTTTTAACCCTAACACAAGCGTCTGTTGTTGATGTTCCTATGACAACTTTTCTCCGGTCACTCAAGACTTTGTTCCTTGAAGCAGTGAGCTTCTCAACTGACGAAGACGTTCGTAGGCTTTTATCTGGTTGTCCTGTCCTTGAAAAATTGGGTGTGATCCGAAGGGGCAATGACAATGTGAAAACTTTCACAATCATGGTTCCTTCATTGTTGAGATAACAGTTGTGGACGCGAGGTTTCAAGTTTCAGGAGATGATGTTGGCGGCATTGTGATCGAAGCTCCTTGTTTAAATTCGTTGACGATTCTTAACTGGAGTAAGTCGTATTTATCATTGGTAAAAATGCCCAATCTCTTGAAGGCTAAATTCGAGCCTTCATATTGTGATCACTCTACCAAGTTTATGGAATGTCTTACCTCAGCCAAACACCTTTACTTAAATGTATACCCACCTGTAGACTCATATCCTACATGCGTTTTCTATCAGCTCGTGTCTCTAACTCTCCATGCATACTCTTTGGATTCGTGCCGTGTTTTGCTCAGAAACACCCCTATACTCCGAGTTCTCAGATTCAAAGGTCAAGTAAATTGGCTTTCAACCCGAGAAGATCTGTGGAAGCAACCTAATTGTGTTCCTCAATGTTTAATTTCGAGTCTCGAAACTGTTGAGTGGACTGATTATGAAGGAACAGAAGCACAGAAAAAACTGGAGATATATTTGTTAGAGAACACTAGACAGCTAAAGACAATGACCATTAACATCCACCAAACTTGAAGAGAAACACAGGATGCTGCAAGAGTTAGCTTTTGCACAGAGGAGGAGTTGCAATTGTCAGCTTTCGTTGACCTGAATTGTTAGTTTATTTACATAGCTAGTTGTTTTTCTCATCGTTAGTAGTTATTATAATGCTTTGATTTTTTGATAATTTAGGAAATTTTAACAAACACTGAAGTGGAAGGGATTTGTTACAATCAAAGTGACTTCTCTGATCCATATTATTCCTCAAGATATATCATATATTGTCATTTTTTTGGGTGTCTATAGCTATTTTGTGTGGTTATGATCATGAGCAGGGAAACTCTGTTTTATGTGATAAGAAAAATATATCATAAAAATTAGTGGTTAGGCATATTCATGAGAAAGTAAGGCTGAATATTGAGAAGAGGACTGGAAAAGGGCGACGCAAAATGATTTTTGTGAGCTCGGTTGGTTTAGTTTGGTTCAATAAGCATCTAATAACTGAGAAACACATGAGGTTTCTTCTATGCCAAGTCAATGATATAAATATAGCTGAGATTGAATCCTTGATTAATTTTGCAACAAAGAGAAGAAGATGAATGAACAGAGAAGAAGTAACAACGAAGAAGAAAAGCTGTCGAAAAGAAAAGTCAACGTAGGAAGAAGTTAGGCTTCAAGTGGTTTTTGGAATAAAGACTATTGGGCAAACGTATTAATTAGGCCCGATGAATAAGTGTATTGGTTGGTTTAGTTCTAGCTAAGTACCGGAGCTTCTAGCTAGAAGAGTTGTTGAAGGTGTAAGCAAGCTTTGCTTGTGTAAGAAAGTAAGAGAGTTTAGTTAGTAGAAGCATGGTGTAAGTGTGTGTGCCACTTTCATTCTTTCAAGTAGAAGTAGTATATGTATGTTTGTAATAGTTGTAAGAAACAATCATTGTTATCAATGTAGAAGTTAAAAGAAAACGTGTTCTTTGTTTGCTCTCTAAAACAAACAAACCTAAAAAAGTCAGAGAGAGATAGAGAAAAAGAGAGTTAAAGATAAAGAATGAGGAACACAAACCTGTTTGTTGAAAGAGAGACAATGAACGAGCACCTAGGGATCTCTTGCTTAAACCAGACCACCTTACTCAACCGAACAACAGGAGCTCGAACCCGAAGAAAATCCAAAGTTGCCTTGAAGGAGAAAGAAGGGACAAATGTACCTGAAGAATTACGCCACAAGTAGAAGTCCCGTCCTCTATCAGGATGTGGAACAACCATGGTGGAGAGGGTAATGTGCAGGGTCTGCTCATCCACTGAGCAAGCATCCTGTAAGAACCAAGAGTCATTTCGCACGGCTCTACTCACTAGAGCATCCATCACAGTTCTGAGGTTCCTCGGACCAGCTGGCCCGAGCTTTAAGATCAACGGGCCGAGATCCGTCCAGTAATCATGCCAAAGGGAAGCTATTTCGTCATCTCTCACTGTACAACACAGAAGATCGGGGAACAACGGTTTAAGTCTAAGCATGCTAGTTACCGTAGCAGGGAAGCATGGACAGTCCTGTGTAGCTCAAAAAGACTTCCGAAGGAAAACATTTGATTTCAATCATGCCACCCAAAAGGAGCCCGTATTGGTGAAAAAGTTCCAACTCGTGGAGGTGGCGTAGCGTAAGCGTAACAAAGATTCTTGACGTTGATTCTCAAGAAACTCTTCTCAATTAAAGATCTCTCTCGTGAGACTTTGAATCAAGGAAATAAGAAGCAAGAATGCTCTGAATAATACTTTATAAAACTGATGTCGAATTACAAAGCTTATGATAAGCTTATATACTTGTAAAGATTAATGAAATCCTAATAACGTAAAGATGAGATAAAGACGAATAAAAAGATAAAGCCACGAAAACCAGAAAGATAAAGCCTAGCAAATTTAGAGATAAATATGAGGAAAATACGATGCATAAGAAACGCTGCATCAGGTCCCCCGGGTAAGAAAAGATTCGCCTCTGAATCTTGATTGTCGATGTTGTCACCTTTGAATGGACTTAAATACTTGACATTGAAGACGTTGGCAGTTTTGACATGCGCGGGAAGCTCCAGACGATACACATTCGGATTGATCACCTCCAACACCTTCACAGGCCCAAGCTTACGAGAACGTAACTTATTATACTCATGGGCAGGAAGCCGATCACGAGTCAGGTACACCCAAACGAGATCACCAGGAGCAAACAAAACTTCACGTTAATAAATTTTGGACAAAATATATGTTATATAGGTTCGAAAAGTAAAGTGGAGAGGCGATCAAAAAGGCGATCAAGAGCAACAGTATTTTTTTCTGGGTTTTCTCCTCCCAAGATATGTCTTCCGACGGCGCCGCCGTTGGGATTCCATCTACGGGCAGTGAAGATTCGAACGCAAGAGAGGAGAGAGCTATCTTGGAAGGTTCTGCTTCAGACCATCAGGTCAAAATCAACTCATGGGTTAACGCAGTCAAAAACAACGGGAGTTTAGTCAAATACGATCTCTCATCAGGTAATTCGTCTGGTCCCTCTGTTGTTCCCGATGATGTTCTGGAGGATCAACCACTCTGGAAGGATTTTTTGATTGGCAGATTTCTGGCAACGGCTCCTCATATTGCAAAAATCCACATGATTGTCAATAAGATATGGCCTTTGGGTGATAAAAAAGAAAAAATAGATGTGTTTGTGGTTGATGCCAAAACAGTGCGATTCAGGATAAGAGATCATATGATCAGGTCTCGTGTTCTGAGAAGAGGCATGTGGAACTTAGCGAACATCCCCATGGTGGTTTCTCAATGGTCTCCACATATGAAGAAGAAACACAACCAGAACTGAAAGCCATGCCCATGTGGGTCATCCTCAAGGGGGTACCACACTCAATGTTCTCTTGGAAAGGTCTAAGTTTCATTGCAAGCAAAGCAGGTGATCCAAAGAGGCTGCACCCAGACACAGAATTCTGCAAGAAGTTTGATGAAGCGAAGGTTTTCGTGCACGTCAACTTAACAAAGGATCTGCCCAGATCACATGTTTTTAACATGCGGGGTGTTGATGTCGAAGTAATGATTACCTACCCGTGGCTCCCAGCTTGCTGTTCAATGTGCGAAACATGGGGACACACAGTTGATCACTGCTACTCGCACAAGTCAAGAACCACCGCCCAACAAACAGCGGCTCCATCAGTTACTAGAGAGGATAGTGAGGAGACTCCTTCTTCAACCAACAAGAAAATCTAGGTCCGGAAATCCCTCCTACTCTAACTCTGAATCTCAACATGTCATCGGAAGAGGAAAACATCGAACCGAGATCAACATCAAGTCCCATACTGACCGAAGAGGTATGGAACTCAGTCTCTCCAACTAAAAGGGGTAGGCACCTGGATCAGGGTATTCCGGCGCTAGAGATAATCTCTCCATCGCGCTTCTCTGTATTAGCAGACACAGAGGAAGATGATCGAGATATAGTTCAGGAGACAGAAAAGTCAGAGGAGGATGAAGAAGAGGAAGGTGAAATCAGAACGGGAAACACAAAGATCGGCACAGAACAGACTCAACAGAAACATATCATGGGAACTAGACCTTCTCTCCCACGTGCATCGAAACCAAAACCGGGTTCTGCTGCTCAGCTATTCAAGAAAAAGAATCTTGGGGGCATGAGCAAAAAAGATCTCTCTCAATAATTCTGATGTCGAGTTTCTTCTGGAATGTCCGTGGACTAAACAAAACATCTAAACATTCAATCATACGCGACTGGATTCGAACAAGCTCATTTCAGTTTGGATGCCTTGTTGAAACAAGAGTTCAAGAAATAAATGTCAACTATATTGTTTCGGTTATCTTCCCGGGTTGGTCAGTTATGACAAACTACGAACACAATGGTCTAGGGCGCATCTGGGTTCTCTGGAAGGATACGGTGAGATTAACCCCTATCTATAAAATGGACAGATGATAACTTGCTCTGTCTGTCTACATGATGCTACAAATGAATTTATTTGCAGCTTCATTTATGCATCAAATACCATGGTGGAACGAAGGGAATTATGGGGTGATATTCGTACACACCAAGATGCACCACTGATCAGAAATAGGGCATGGATGCTCTGTGGAGATTTTAATGAGATACTAGAAGTTGAAGAACATTCTGCGTATACAGACACGCCTACCATCACTACAGGTATGAGGGACTTCCAGGAGATAGCTACGTACTGCTCTTTCCAGGATCTTGGATCTCATGGACCACTTTTCACCTGGACAAATAGGCGAATCTGCAAGAAACTGGACAGAGTCCTAGTTAATGAAAAATGGATCGATGAGTATCCTACTTCATATGGTGTCTTCGAGGCTGGTGGTTGTTCTGATCATCTGCGCGGCCGGATTATGCTTTCTGCTGACACTCGACCAAAGAGAAAACCGTTTAAGTTCATCAATGCTTTGGCACAGCAACCCCAGTTCCTGCCTTTGGTGGGAACCTATTGGAACACAACAAGTCCGCTCTACCCATCTACCTCAGCACTCTTCAGATTTACAAAGAAGCTCAAAGCTATCAAACCTTCTCTCCGCGCTCTGGCTAAAGATCAAATGGCAGATTTATCTAAGAAAACAAAAGACGCGTTTGATTTACTCTGCAGGAAGCAAATTGATACTCTCAACAATCCTGTTAACTCTGCAATGGAGGAGGAGAGAGATGCTTTCTCTCGCTGGGAACGTCTATCAAATCTTGAGGAACAATTTCTGAAGCAGAAGGCAAAAATTCATTGGCTGAAGGTCGGAGATCAAAACAACATTCTTCCACAATAGCATCAAGGCGAGGAAGGCAAAAAATACTATCCGCGAGATCAGAACTGCAGAGGGGGACATGGTTTACGAACAGGAAGATTTGAAAAACGAGGCAGAGCGTTTTTTCAAAACATTTCTAACATCCGAACCAGACGAGTTCCAGGGGATGTCAATTGACCTCCTACAAAATCTTCTGCAATTCCGATGTTCAGAAAATGAAAAAGGTCTACTCTGCGGTGAGGTTACAGGAGAGGAAATTCAGAAAACGTTGTTTGCTATGCCAAATGACAAGTCACCAGGACCAGATGGTTTCACGACTGAGTTTTATAAATCTGCTTGGCCGGTTTTGGGAAAAGATTTCATAGCTGCTACTCAGTCATTTTTTATGCTGGGATTCCTTCCCAAAGGTTTAAACTCAACCATTCTAGCTCTGATTCCAAAAAAGCAAGAGGTAACAGAGCTGAAGGACTACAGACCTATATCTCTCTGTAATGTCCATTACAAAGTTATCTCCAAGATCATTTCAAATCGACTAAAGAGTCTCCTACCTAGACTCATATCTCACAATCAGTCTGCTTTTGTAAAGGAACGTTTGATTATGGAGAACATTCTTCTAGCTACAGAGGTGGTTCAGGACTATCAGAAGGAGGGAATTTCGTCACGATGCACAATGAAAATTGACATTTCAAAAGCTTTCGACACGGTCCAATGGAGTTTTGTACTGAATATCTTCAATGCTTTGGAATTCCCGGTTGTTTTCACTAGATGGGTGGAACTGTGCATCACAACACCATCTTTCTCAGTTCAAATCAATGGTGAGCTGGCAGGATATTTTCAAAGTAAAAGGGGTCTAAGACAAGGATGCTCTCTCTCCCCTTACCTCTTGTCATGTGCATGAATGTTCTCTCCCATATGATTGACAAGGCGGCTGTGGACAACCGAATCGGCTACCACCCAAAATGTAAGGAGATTCAGCTTACACATCTCTGTTTTGCTGATGATCTTCTGGTTTTTGTTGATGGGAGCAGACATTCGATAGAGGGTATAATACGCACTTTTGGGGAGTTTGACGTTCGATCTGGACTGAGAATAAGCATTGAGAAATCAACCCTTTACCTGGCAGGCATAAACAACAGGTTACAGGAAGAGATTACATCGACTTTTCCATTCGATACTGGAAAATTTCCGGTACGTTATCTTGGCCTTCCATTACTTACCAAGCGCATGACTAAAGATGATTACACTCCTTTGGTTGAAAGAATAAGATCGCAAATGTCCTCTTGGACAACACGTCTCCTCTCTTTCGCTGGCCGCTTACAGCTACTCAAAGCGGTAATCTCGAGCATTGTCAATTTCTGGATATCAACATACCGTCTTCCGCAAGGCTGTATCGATGATATAGAACGATTATGTTCTGCTTTCTTATGGTCGGGACTGATCTAAATACAAGAAAAGCAAAAGTGGCTTGGACAGATGTGTGTAAAACAAAAAAAGAGGGAGGTTTGGGATTAAAATCGATCAAGGAAGCAAATCAAGTGGCTTGTCTTAAGCTGATATGGCGCATTCTTTCAGGTGAATCCTTATGGGTGAAATGGATAAGGGCAACACATATACAACATAACTCCTTTTGGTCAACAACGAATTCACGATCTGGTTCCTGGATGTGGAAGAAAATTCAGAAGTTCAAAGACCAAGCAAAGACCTACCATAGGAAAGAGATTAAATCTGGTGCCCAAACATCGTTCTGGTACGATAACTGGTCTCCCATGGGAAGAATATTTGAAATTACAGGAACCCGTGGTTTTGTTGATCTTGGAATCCCGGAGTCGGCTTCAGTTGCGTGGGCAAAGGTTAATCTTCGCCGGAGAGTACACAGAAATCGAGTCTTAAATGACATCACAGCAACACTTCAGAATCTGCATATCGAGCCCAATGAAAGAGATGAAAACCTTTGGAAAAAAGATGATAATAGCTTCTCAAAACGGTTTAACTCCAAGACAACATGGAACCTCTTGCGAAGTCACAGTCCCCAAACGGATTGGTATGCAGGTGTATGGTTCAAGCACTCCACGCCTAAATTCAGATTTATCACCTGGTTAGCCTTGAAGAACAGATTGTCCACTGGGGATCGAATGCAGACATGGAATATCAACAATCAAGCTGGCTGCAGTTTCTGTAACTGCACTACGGAAAGTCTGCATCATCTCTTCTTCTCCTGCCCCTTTACCGCAGAAATTTGGAAAAAATTACTCTCAAATCTTCTCAACATGGATTACACAGAGAACTGGGATACTATCAAGTCTCTCTTACATGATCTGAACAGGAA
The DNA here is from genome assembly GCA_010577795.1 of Isatis tinctoria. NCBI lineage: Eukaryota > Viridiplantae > Streptophyta > Magnoliopsida > Brassicales > Brassicaceae > Isatis > Isatis tinctoria. The sequence goes on from VHIU01000239.1 coordinate 25,554, forward strand.
CACACGACGACTATTTTTCTCTTCCGCTACGTCTTCCAAACGACTCTTAACACTATATGGCATGAGAGAAACAAACGGCGACATGGAGACACCCCTAACGCAGCAACCGCACTTATCAGAACGATCGACAAAACGGTTCGAAACCGCCTCATCAGCCTTCGTAAAAGCAAAGAACGAGATTATGATGACGCACTCTCTACTTGGTTTAGCTTTGTAGATTTGACTACTACTACTTAAATCCTTCTTCACAGTTTCATTAAAAAACTATCTTGTATCCTGCAAAGGAAAAACTGAACTTTTTTTCGGAATAAATTTAACATTCATTTCAAAAAAAAAAAAAACAAAACTTCACGTCGGTGCTTATCCGCAGACGCTTTGTAACAAGAAGTCGAAAGCTGCAGATTCTCGCAAGCAGAAGAATGAACCGCTTGCAACGAATTGACAAAATGCTGTGCGGATCCATGAATGCGAGACACATCTGGAACGGCTGTCAAATCAAGAGGTCCACGTGGAACAATGCCATAAACCACCTGAAAAGGACAAAAACCCAAACTCCGATTCTTTGCATGGTTGTGGGCGAACTCTGCTTGAGCGAGCTTGGTATCCCACGGCTTCAGGTTATCTCCCACAAGGCTGCGCAACATGTTTTCCAAAGAGCGGTTCGTAACTTCCGTTTGACCATCCGACTGAGGGTGGTACGCAGTGCTCATGTCCAAGCTTGTGTTTAACAATTTCCAAACCGACCTCCAGAAATGACTTAAAAAGCGAGTGTCGCGGTCCGAGACAATGGACGTCGAAAGTCCATGGCGGCGATAAATCTCCCGAAAGAACAATTGAGCGACCAAAAGAGCATCCGTTGTTCGCTTGCACGGGACGAAGTGTGCCATTTTCGAAAAGCGATCCACCACCACAAAAATTGAGTCATGACCCTTTTGAGTACGAGGTAAGCCCAAGACGAAGTCCATACTCACATCTGTCCACGGCTGCATCGGTACAGGCAACGGTAAATAGAGGCCAGCATTGGAAGCTTGTCCCTTAGCCAAATGACACGCTCGACAACGCTCCACAAAGCGCTCCACATCCCTACGCAAAGTAGGCCATAAATATGATGAACCCACTAAGTGCAGAGTGCGATCACGACCAACATGCCCTTCAGAATGTAACTCAGAGATGATGTGTAAACACAAACTACAATCTGGGACACGCCTTTAAACAGAAAACCATCATGAAGGACAAACTCATAAGGCAAGCCGTTCTGCACATCGCGTAATATCGAAGCAAAAAATTGATCAGTGGGATAGAGATCCGAGAAGGTGGCAAATCCTGGCACATACGAGTGCATTGTGGTTATCAAGAAATGACGCCTGCTCAGCGCATCAGCAACGCGATTTAATTTTCCCGAGGTGTGGCGAATAGCGAACGTAAACTGTTGCAATAAGGCTATCCAAGATGCATGACGAGCCGACACCTTCGCTTGACTGTCAAGATGTTTTAAGGCGTCATGATCGGTGAATAACACAAACTCGCGATGAAGTAGATAATGGCGCCAGTGTTTAATCGCTTGTACAATGACGTAAAATTCCACATCATAAATACTGTAACGGCTCCTTGCTCCAGCGAGCTTTTCGCTATAAAAGGCCACAGGTTGAGATTGTTGGCTAAGCACAACACCAATCCCGAGCTTTGATATATCATGGTTTTTAGTGTTTTTAGCCATGATATAAGTTGTATATATAGAGTCTTTTTAGTGTTTTTGGAGTCTTTTAGAGTCATTTGCAGGTTTAGGTATGTTTGGAGCTTATTTGGAGACTATGGATCATTCTAGAGTTAATTAGGAAGCTGTGCTGAAGATTTCAACTCGGAGGCAAATTTTAGAGATGGTGTCGATCGACACCACCCCTGGTGTCGGTCGACACCAATTCCTGACGGCAATTTCAACACGAGTTTTCCAAGCTTTGCAGAGTTGCAAACAGATCCCTGAAGCTCCTAATATTTACAATTAAGTGCCAAACGTGTTTTCCATATTTTTAGACTATTTTTATGGGTTTTTAAGGTCATTGTTTAGACCAGGCTATTATTCTAAGCTAGAGCTTTGGAGAGAAGAATTCAGACTCCTTCAGAGAAGATTCAGAACTCCTTTAACCTCTATTTTTATTTCTTTTATGCAATCTTATTCAAACATGTTTATTGTTTCAATCTCCATGTCTGAGTAGTTTGCTAGTTAGGTTTAGGGTTTCTCATTAGGGATTTCATGGATTGTTAAGTTGATTGGTTAGTTAGAGATTCTGGAACACTAGTTCTTCATCTAGGTTGTGATTAATGCTTGATCTGAACTGACGAGTTAGATTATTGATCATAGGTTGATTCTCGCAACGAGAGTTGGTTAATTAGCTAGAAAGAACCTTAGATGAGCAAAATAATTATTCGCAAAGAGATTTGGTTTAGGTATTTTGTGAACTTATCGAACTTGAATTTAATGCATGTCTGAGCTTTTGAATTTGCAAAGAGATTTGGAATTCTAGGATCTAGACATAGAAATCTCTGCAACGAGAGTTGATTGATTTGAATATTGTGTTTCGAGTTCTAGAACATAGCAGAATCCCGATTTACTGATTAATTTGCATTCCTGATTTCCTGAGAATACCCTGAGCCTGACGCTTTTCCCATCTGATCTTAAAACCGATTTTCTTGTTGTCTTTTCATTACATTTATTCTCGTTTAGCTTAATTCGAAAACCTATAATCTATTGTGCGATCTTGAGTCTCTGTGGAAATCGATCCCTAAGTATTACAATTGATCTCTTAATTTGAGAGAGTAGCTCTAGGGTAAATTTGAGCATATCAAATTTTGGCGCCGTTGCCGGGGACTCTTTGAATTCGCCATTAGATTAGGAATAGAATTTAGACTAAACATTTTATTTCTTGTTTACTCACATTCTTTCTTTCTCCTTTCTTTTGTTTCAGGTTTATGCATACTCGCAACACCCGGAGCAACAAGGAAGCTAAACTTTTGAATCTTACGAATCAGGAGTTGAGAGAGTTAGAACGAACGAACCTTAAGGCAAAGAGATCAGCAGAGATGAATCGAAGAATTATCGTTCGACCTGATGCTGCTGGAATCTTACGAGACCAAGAGGGTCATGCCTACAACGAAAACGGCGACCGAATTGATGAACAGGGAAATGTCTTCCAAGAAGACGCTGCTGCGAACCCTGCTAGAGGGAGGACTCTTGCTGATTTTAATAGGCCTGATCTATTCTATGAGAACAGGTCTGCGATTCGTCCTCCTCCATTCCAAAGGAATGACTTTGAGCTGAAGCCAGTGTACTTCACTCTTGTGGGTCAGCACCCTTTCCATGGTCTTCCTCAAGAGCACCCCATGGACCATATTGAGAAATTTGAAGACTTGGTGACAAGCATTAAGCTTAATGGAGTCTCAGAGGATTATCTGTTGTGCAAGCTCTTCCCATATTCTCTTGCTGGGGATGCAGCTTATTGGCTCAAGAATGAGAGTCCAGGTTCTCTAACCACCTGGTCTGATACCAAGAATGCATTCCTCAACAACTTTTTTGATGATGCAAGGTCTGAGGATCTGAGAACAAAGATCTCTACATTTTCTCAAGGACCTACTGAAGCATTAAAGGCTTCTTGGCTGAGATTCAGAGCTTACCAACGAGATTGTCCACACCATGGCTTTAGTGAGGTTCAGTTGCTGGGTATCTTCTTCAGAGGGATAGATTGGAGATATCAAATGGCTTTGGATGCTGCAAGCCAAGGAAACTTCTATACTAGGAGCACAGAAGAAGCTAAGAAGCTTATTGAGAACTTGGTATCTAGCAATAGTACCAAGAATGCAGACTGTGATAGGAAGAGGTTGGCTGGAAACATTGATGGAGGTCAGATTGCTGAGGTGAAAGCCAAATTAGATTCTGTCCACAATCTCCTTGTGGGTAAGAAGCATGTTCAGTTTACTGCAGAAGTTGAAACCTTTGAATCAGAGGAAAAGGATGTGGATTACATCAATGAAGTTGGGTTTCAGGGACAAAGGTTTGGAAATCAGCAAGTTTATGGTTCTACTCACCAAAGACCTTCTCAGAACAACACTTTCACAAGAACTTATGGTTCTTCATCCTACCAAAAACCTCCTGAGCAGAATAACAAGATGGAGTCAATGCTAGAACAGGTATTGGAAGGCCAGACAAAGATGACTGTGAGCTTTAATGGGAAGATGGATGCTTTGTATACTGATCTGAATGGGAAAATTGAGTCTTTGGGTGCTCATGTTAAGAAGCTGGATATTCAGGTTGCTCAAACTGCAGATTCCATCAAAAGGCAAGAAGGATTTCTTCCTGGAAAGACTGATATCAATCCAAGACATCATGTTAATGCCATCATGGTGAGGGAAGAAGAAAAATTCGTGGGTTCTGCAGTGTTTGATGCAGATTTTGGAGTCACAGACTTGGTGTCGATCGACACCTATGATGGGTGTCGGTCGACACCACTCCAAAATCTCGAAATTTCGAGCCGTGACGGACGTTTGTCGATCAACCCGATCGACACCAAAGCGGTGTCGGTCGACACCCATGAGGAGTGTCGGTCGACACCAGAAAAAAATCGCGATTTCTAGAGCCCTGGCGGAAAAAAATCAATGCACTTCGACAGAAATTTCGAGTGTCGATCGACACCAGATGGGGGTGTCGATCGACACCAGACCTGTATTTTTCAATTACCGTCAGAAGAGCGTGCTGATCGTTCCAAATCCCCATTACCCACTGAAGAGGGGGTCTACAAACCTAAGATACCTTACCCGAAGCCCAAGCTGTCTAAACAAGAGGTGGAAGAGGCCAGATGCAAAGCAATAATGGACAAGGTCCTGATTGAAATACCATTAGTTGATGTGGTCAAGCTTTCACATCCAATTAAGAGGTATGTTAAGAGGATGGTTGTGAATGGTATAAGTCCTGAGGAAGCAGCTTTGCTCACAAAGGATATTAGTGCAGTCCTTTTGAAAAAGACATTATCAAGGAAAGAGAGGAAGGTGAGAGTGTCTGAACAGGTCAGTGCTATGATTCAGAGTAGGATTCCAAAGAAGTTAGCTGACCCAGGGAGTTTTGTGCTAGACTGCACTATCTCAACCGGAAGGTTTCCTCACTCTCTCTGTGACCTAGGCTCAAGCATTAACTTAATGCCATATTCTGTTGCTGTAAGACTTGGGTTGACTGACTTCAAGCCTACAAGTATTCTTCTTATACTTGCTGATCGTTCCAAGAGGATTCCAGAAGGTGTCTTAGAGGATGTTCCACTTAAAATTGCAGGCTGCATCATTCCCACTGACTTTGTGGTTTTAGAATATGGTGAAGAACCTCAGGATCCTCTTCTTCTGGGAAGATCATTCTTAGCTACGGCTGGTGCTATTATTGATGTCAGAGAAGGGCAGATAGAGCTCGATTTGGGTGATAAGGTTATGAACTTTGACATGGATAAACTAAGGAGAAAACCTACCATTGATGGTCAAACCTTTTCTGTAGAGGTTGCCATGGATGAGGAGCCAGATGACATTACTGCTGGGTATGTCAAGGAGCTGGAGGCTACTGAGCAAGTGAACAAACTGGTTGTTCAAGAGGAATTGGTTGAGACTTCTAAGCAAGCTGCTGGGCTTGAAGATTGGAGTGAATATCATCTTTTCAGAACTAGGCTCGAAGATAAGGATCCAATCAAAGATAAATTGATGGAGGATGACATTTTTGTGATGGAGACAAGGATTGCAGAGCTGAATTGCAGAAAAAGTGCAGAAATCCGAGTTTCAGGTATGGTGTCGGTCGACAACACTTTTGGTGTCGGTCGACACCCTTCACAGACCAACCCAAAAACGACTAAAAAACACAGTTTTCAGGACGTTTCTAGTGCTGCAAGTCCATCAACTGTTGCTAAACAGAAAACTCCACCAATCTCACTCCAAACACCTAGGAGAAAGCAAAGGTATGCACATGTTCCTAATTCTGATCCACCTGATGCCTAAGCCCCAACATAGTCAAGCTAATGACTGAAAATAAGCGCTTAGTGGGAGGCAACCCACTTTTAGGTAGGATTTTCTTTGAATTTCGTTTGGTTTTTGCTAATTTTTTATTTTGTTTTTCTTGTGTTAAAAAAAAAAAAAAAAAAAAAAAAAAAAAAAACTGGTGTCGATCGACACCCACCACCAGTGTCGCCCGACACCACCCGAGCAGGTACGTATTTTCAATTTTTCTTGTTCATTTGCTTTTACTTTGGTTTCTTTTCAATCCTATGACTTGATAACACTGGGGACAGTGTTACTTAAGTCTGGGGGAGGAAAATACTAATGTATTTTGCTTTGTTTTGTTGTTTTGTTTTAGAGTCAAGTTGTGTCAAAAATTGTTTTATTGAGTCAAAATTTAGTTGGGAATTATGAGCTTTATTTGGAACAAACTGTTTTAGCCACCACTTTAGTGACCATTCTTACAGCCATTGACAACAGTTTCTACCAACAGAAAATTCCAAAGGTAAATTGATCTTCCATTATCCCCATACTATTTGAGTGTTTAGATGATCCGGAGCTGGCCTAGATATAATGAACTTTATTTTTCTCATCTTGGGGCTTGGTATACTTTGAATCGGATTCCTTGCTTAGGGCTGATAGGATTAGTCTGTGATTATGGTTTCCCTCTCTCTTCCCTTCAGTGTCTCTAAAAAAAAATAGAAAAAGGAATGAAAAGAGAGTTATAGCTTTGAAAAAGAAGTGAATTGAAAAGTTGAATCATGGATACTTGTTTAAAAAAAAAAGAGAACAATCAGTCGATAAAAAAAATAAAATGATACCCTAGTAGGGAAAAATCGACTGATTGGAAGCGAGAAAAGAGGGAGAAAGGAAACTAGAAGCATACTGTTCAATAAATCAGTACTTGGGTAAGTAAGAGTCCATGTGTCCTTAGATCGATACTCCCTCGATGAGACAGCACTTAAAACTTAATAAGGTCAGTAATGGGGATTCTAGATTACTCTTATGGATTGTGGTTTGGAATCTGGATGGTTAGTAAGTCTGCGGAAAATTACTAGAGGTCTTAACTTAAGTTGGTACTGTTTGACGTGGCTTTACTCTGGTGTTGGTTGATTCAGTATTTCTAAAGGATAAGTGAGTTCCTATGTTTTCAAACCTCTTTCACAGGTCTAGTCTTCTGTTTTGCTTGAGGGCAAGCAAAAGCTAAGTCTGGGGGAGTTGATATATCATGGTTTTTAGTGTTTTTAGCCATGATATAAGTTGTATATATAGAGTCTTTTTAGTGTTTTTGGAGTCTTTTAGAGTCATTTGCAGGTTTAGGTATGTTTGGAGCTTATTTGGAGACTATGGATCATTCTAGAGTTAATTAGGAAGCTGTGCTGAAGATTTCAACTCACCACCCCTGGTGTCGGTCGACACCACCCCTGGTGAAGATTTCAAATTTTAGAGATGGTGTCGATCGACACCACCCCTGGTGTCGGTCGACACCAATTCATGACGGCAATTTCAACACGAGTTTTCCAAGCTTTGCAGAGTTGCAAACAGATCCCTGAAGCTCCTAATATTTACAATTAAGTGCCAAACGTGTTTTCCATATTTTTAGACTATTTTTATGGGTTTTTAAGGTCATTGTTTAGACCAGGCTATTATTCTAAGCTAGAGCTTTGGAGAGAAGAATTCAGACTCCTTCAGAGAAGATTCAGAACTCCTTTAACCTCTATTTTTATTTCTTTTATGCAATCTTATTCAAACATGTTTATTGTTTCAATCTCCATGTCTGAGTAGTTTGCTAGTTAGGTTTAGGGTTTCTCATTAGGGATTTCATGGATTGTTAAGTTGATTGGTTAGTTAGGGATTCTGGAACACTAGTTCTTCATCTAGTTGTGATTAATGCTTGATCTGAACTGACGAGTTAGATTATTGATCATAGGTTGATTCTCGCAACGAGAGTTGGTTAATTAGCTAGAAAGAACCTTAGATGAGCAAAATAATTATTCGCAAAGAGTTTTGGTTTAGGTATTTTGTGAACTTATCGAACTTGAATTTAATGCATGTCTGAGCTTTTGAATTTGCAAAGAGATTTGGAATTCTAGGATCTAGACATAGAAATCTCTGCAACGAGAGTTGATTGATTTGAATATTGTGTTTCGAGTTCTAGAACATAGCAGAATCCCGATTTACTGATTAATTTGCATTCCTGATTTCCTGAGAATACCCTGAGCCTGACGCTTTTCCCATCTGATCTTAAAACCGATTTTCTTGTTGTCTTTTCATTACATTTATTCTCGTTTAGCTTAATTCGAAAACCTATAATCTATTGTGCGATCTTGAGTCTCTGTGGAAATCGATCCCTAAGTATTACAATTGATCTCTTAATTTGAGAGAGTAGCTCTAGGGTAAATTTGAGCATATCAAGCTTGGAGGCGTCGCATTGAAGACTATTGAAGCTCAAACGAAACTGAGAAATCAGGAAGGACCAGAATTGGAGCTGTCGTGAGTTTAAGTTTGATCATCTTAAAAGCTTCTGTCGCCGCCGGTGTCCACTGAAGCTTCTCCCCTTTCATGCAGTCAGTCAAAGGAGCCATAATTGCACTAAAATGAGGAACAAAGCGCCTATAGAACGACACCAATCCATGGAAACTACAAACCTCTGAGACTGTGCGCGGTTCTGACCAAGAGCGAACAGCGTCAACTTTGGAGGAGTCCATGGACAAACCTTTTGCGGAAACAATATAGCCAAGAAAGAGGACATGATCCGTTGCAAACGAACATTTATGTCGTGCCGCAAACAATGTCTCCTTTCGTAACACTACCAAGATATGGCGCAAGTGATCAATGTGCTCGTCCAATGATTTGCTAAACACCAATATGTCATCAAAGTAGACAACAAGAAACTTGCCGATAGGGTCGCAAAACTTGATTCATTACCCGCATAAACGTACTTGGGGCGTTTGATAAGCCAAAAGGCATCACCATCCACTCAAACAGACCCTCCCGTGTCTTAAATGCTGTTTTCCATTCATCACCTGGACGAACCCGGATTTGATGATACCCGCTTTTCAAGTCCAATTTCGAGAAGATGGACGCTTTCCCGATCTGATCCAGTAAGTCATCTAGGCGTGGTATCGGGAATCTGTACCGTACTGTGATCTTGTTGATTGCTCTGCTATCAACGTACATACGCCAAGACCCATCTCTCTTTGGGGTGAGTAACACAGGCACGGCACATGGGCTTAAACTTTCACGAACATGCCCTTTTGCGACCAATTCCTCCACCTGACGGCGAAGTTCTTCATGCTCATGTGGACTCATTCTGTAGTGAGAACGATTAGGGAGACTCGACCCGAGGACCAGGTTGATGTGGTGTTGAATATCGCGCAATGGTGGTAGCCCCTTGGGAAGCTCAGTGGGAAAGACATCGGCAAATTCATCCAACAGTGATGATAAACGCGGACAAACAGCCGGCGGTGGAGCTGTCGCCACCGGTGTGCAGACCAAAGCCCATACGAAAACCGACTGCTGCAACTCCGTCTCAAAAACACAACGTGAACAGATTAAAGCACAAGACACAGGGGGAGCCACATGAGTATTTGACTGAGACGTTGCAGGTGTGGGAATAGCCACTGTGACAGGCGGTGACGGAAGTAACACAATTTTACGATTCTCAAAGACAAAGGAATATGTGTTAGCTCGACCATCATGAACAGCGCCCCTGTCATATTGCCATCGACGCCCAAAAGCAGATGCCCCACATCCATTAGAACTATGTCACAGTAAAGACTGTCGTTGTAATGAGCACCGATCGCAAAGAAACCAAGGTTCTATGCGATATCTGAACGTCGATGTTTTCATTGATCCAAGAAAGCTTATACCGCGTGGGATGAGGCTCTCGTTTCAATCCCAACTTTCGTGTGGCTGTCTCTGAAATGACATTGTTCGAGCTTCCCGAATCAATGACGAAACGGCACACCTTGCCCTTGATGGTACAAGTCGAATGGAAGAGGCTCCGTCGTAACCATGGTTCGTCAGATGTCGCTGGGGCAAGACACACACGCCAAACCACAAGGAGTTGACCTTGATCAACTGCCACGTGTTCAACTCGAGATGCCACATCTATAGTACAATCATCATCATCAAACACAGCATTTGATTCCCAATGAATGCCATCAGCCAACAATCCGCGAGGAGTCTTGTGCGGGCAAGCAGTTTGAATGTGGCTTGCCTCACCACAAGAAAAACATCGGAGTGAATTGGGTCGCGCAGATCGACGCAAACCCTGCTCATCCGTTACAGCACCACCTAGTGGTTGGCGAGAGCAGAGGATTCACCTCCTTCTTTCGTGGATGATAAAGGTGGATCTTCCGAACCGAGAGTGGTGGAAGCTTTGGATTTCAACGAACCCGACACCCACGAAGATCCTGAACAAAATTGTCCCTCAAACGCTGCAGCACGTCGGTGAGCTTCTGCGATCCTTGAGGGATAAAATTGTGTCATTGCGGTATGAAGTTGTGGACGAAGACCTCCAATGAAACGAGAAACAAGCTGAACCTCGCTGTCATTAATGTCATTACGAGCCAAGAGCATCGGGAATTCTTCAGCGTACTCCTCCACCGATCGTGTCCCCTGTTTCAAGTTCTGAAGTCGGGTATACAGAGTACGGTCGTAGTTGAACGGCAGAAAAGTCGCTTTGAGGTGTTTCTGCATCTTCTCACACGAAGTAATCTTACTTTTTCCGCTGCGTGCTCGCGTGGACTTTAGTTGCATCCACCAAGCTGCAGCTTTTCCCCTAAATTTTGTTGCGACCAACGCAACTTGTCGATTTGCCGGAAAATATTTGAAATCCAAGGTTTCATTGACAGCTGCAATCCAATCGAACAAATCATCGCCTTTCAATGTACCGTGGTATTCAGGTAGGTCCAATTTGAAACCAGCTTCCCAGCGGCGGTCCGCAGACTGATCAACCCTCTCTGCACGACGCCTTCGAGCGAACGGGTTATGATCAAGCTCCTCATCCTCATCGTCAGTCTCCTCTCGAAACCGATCCTGATTGGCAAGAAGAGTCTCCGTGAGTTCCTGAATGGAGTTGGTGATGGTTGTTTGGATGTTCTCCTGCATCGCCAACAGGGTTGCACGAAGCTCAGCCCAATCGTCAGGTTGTTGATTAGCACGACGTGGAGGCATGACAGCGCTGTCTCTGATACCAAAACTGGCGTAGCGTAAGCGTAACAAAGATTCTTGACGTAGATTCTGCGAATACCCGCTCAAGAAACTCTTCTCAATTAAAGATCTCTCTCGTGAGACTTTGAATCAAGGAAATAAGAAGCAATAATGCTCTGAATAATACTTTATAAAACTGATGTCGAATTACAGAGCTTATGATAAGCTTTTATACTAGTAAAGATTAATGAAATCCTAATAACGTAAAGATGAGATAAAGACGAATAAAAAGATAAAGCCACGAAAACCAGAAAGATAAAGCCTAGCAAATTTAGAGATAAATATGAGGAAAATACGATGCATAAGATACGCTGCATCAGGAGGACTCTCCGTCCAAACATCCACTAAAGAAGAAAAGCATCGTACAAGGTTTGCGGAATTACAGATGTAATCAAGAACCCTAGAGATCTCTTGATCGACTTAGAAATCTAAAAGAGAAGAAGAAGGTATACAACTCTTTCAGAATCTCTCTTTCTCTCTTTGTTTCGATCTCACAATCTCTCTCGTTCTGTTGCAAGTGAAAGTGATGAAGAAGATGATCTGAGTCAGCTCCGTTTAAATCACCCGCGACTTGAAATTTGGGTCACTCGATGATCAGGCCCAACTCCAGGTAAGCCCAAGTGAAGCCCAACATGTGAGGACTGGACCAACACGTGACAAGAGTCAACCGTGTTTTCCACAAGAAGTCGGCGCATACAGAATCAACCTTTGCAAAAAAGTGTTTTAGGAGAACAAAGACAACACTCCAGAAATTCACTATTCCATAAATCACAGAGGAGATCAACCGAATCTTACCTGAAAAGGAAAAGAACTTGGTGGTCCAAGAGTGGAGCTTGCCCGTAATCTTCTCCAAGAAATGTTGCAGAGTTGATGTTGTGATCCTCCTAAGGTTAAGGACAAGTACATCAATGAAGCCCACATAGGGTTCTAAAAAAAAAAAATTTAATACTTTTTTTTTTCAAAATCGAAAAAAAAAATTAGACCAATCACGGATCGCCACGTGGCGAATCCGAGGAGAGAGGGGTTCGAAAACTAGAGTTTTAATGTGACTAAAATATCTTTAATGAAATACTTTATTATGTCCATAACGGCATTGATATTTGTTGTTTTTCTATATCAAGGTGAAGCATTTTGCATTTTTTACTTCACTTCATATTGTAGATTAAAATTAATTAAAACTGGCAATATATGTAAATTAATACAAACTAGATTCTGGACTGCTAATTTATAAGTTTAGTTTAATATATGAAGTATTAAAGTATTATATAAGTTAAGTTCAGATTTAAAGTCTTAAATTATGAATATTAAGAAAAATGGGAAAGGAGTATATTATTCATTTATTGATTTAGAAATATGTATAGGATTTATAAATCTAAACAAAATATTCTGATTTCCAAATCTAATAATAAGTTTGGACAAATCCGAGGGTTTTACGTCGGATTTTAGTCTTTGTATTTTTAACAAACAAATCCACTCAAATCCACTCAAATTCATTATAAAATTAAATCCACTAATAAATCCGTATGATTGAATAACACATGATTTGAGTTAGGATTTATAAATCATAAAACCAATAACACATGATTTGAATTAGGATTTATAAATTATAAAACCAATAACACTGGATTTCATTCAGATTCTCAGATCCATTAAAGTACATAAACCAATAACCCCACTTAAATTAAAAATTAGGAGAGAACTCTCTTTGTCAAAGGCACTGTCCAAAAAGCCCTTATATTTAACCAAGGTTCAAGATTTCGCTACGCGCTATACGTACGCTTGACAGGAGCCTAGCGAGTTACCAATTACTCGGGGATTATTCGGGGATTATTCGGGGAGTAATTTTAAAATATTTTATCATAATTTTGTTTATAAATTTGTTTTGGTAAATAATATTGATAGAATAACATGATTTAATGGTTAGAAAATTATTAAAAAATTATGAGATAAGTGTTCGAGTGGTTTTTTTTTTTTCTACCACTCTAACTATTTCACCTTCATCTTTTACACATTTTTAGTCAATTTTTCTTTTTATTTTGTTATTTAAAATAAAACATAACAAATTTGTCAAATTATTATCGATTTAAGTGATCTAGATTGACTTAGTTGTCATATTTATACATAGTTTTTTCCCAATTATATGGTTTAGACGGAGAAAACACGAATCACTGTATAATATAGCCGTATAACTCAACTCGTTACGCTCCACCACTGACTAGCGTATTCTCAGACGTATACTCGGCTAGGCGGGCGAGTTTTCGAACAAGGTATTTAACTATAGAGCTTAACCTTTTGGTTTATTTCCAGAAATTTCTCATCGCTTCTTCCTCGTTCTTTCTTTCTTATCTAGGGTTGTTGTTAAATCCATTAATTCTCTCTTTCCTTTGGTCTCATCGTACACTAAAATCTGGCGACGGAGGTAAAGGCTAAAACTTCTTCTTTGATCCTCAATTTTTCTTGGTATATACTTGAAACGAGTACGTTCTCAAGTCTCAACATCGCTAGGGTTGGTTTCTCTGGCCTTGAGTTGGTGTTTTACAATGGATAGGATCAATCTGTTGCCAGAGCCGGTCCTGAAAATTGTTGGGCCGCAAGCCCAAAATCATTTTGGGGCTGAAAACTTAATTAACTAAAAGAAAAAATAAATAAAACACAAAACCATGCAGAATTAGAGTAGAACCCACGACCTCTAGCTCTAGACATGAGAACATAACCAACTTAGCTAAAGAGTATATCTTGAAAATTGTGGCCGAAACTTTAGTTATTATTTTAAGGCCGCAAGCCCATGCTTCCTCTGCTTCCCCTCAGGGCCGGCTTCTGTCTGTTGCCAGATGATTTGTTGATGAAGATACTGTATTTGGTTCCATCGAAAGATGCAGTGACCTCTAGCCTTTTGTCAAAACGTTGTTCTCTTTGGAAACTGATGCCAAAGCTTTGTTTTCGCGCTCCATCTTCAAACAGTAGTGAGCATTGGAGAGCTTCACGTTTTGTTGACAAGTTTTTGCTACTACTCAAGGCTCCTGTCCTAGAAACACTGGATCTCACATATAGTCAAAATTGGCATCCTATGGATATTAGAACATGGATTAGTGTTGCAATATCTCGTGGTGTGCGTGGGCTTCAGGTGATCCACCAATACAAAGAATTTACAAGTCTCATACAATTGCCTCGGTGTCTGTACACATGTGAAACCCTTGTGGCTTTAACCCTAACACAAGCGTCCATTGTTGATGTTCCTATGACAACTTGTCTCCGGTCACTCAAGACTTTATTCCTTGAAGCTGTGAGCTTCTCAACTGACGAAAACGTTTGTAGGCTTTTATCTGGTTGTCCTGTCCTTGAAAGACTGGGTGTGAGTAGAAGGGGCAATGACAATGTGAAAACTTTCACAATCATGGTTCCTTCATTGTTGAGATTAAAAGTTGTGGACGAACGTGGGTGTCAAGTTTCAGGAGATGATGTTGGCGGCTATGTGATCGAAGGTCCTTGTTTAAAGTCGTTGACGATTGTTAACCGGTGTAAGTCGCCTTTATCATTGGTAAAAATGCCCAATCTCTTGAAGGCAGAAATCGGGCTTGCATATTGTGACTCTACCAAGTTTATGGAATGTCTTACCTCAGCCAAACACCTTGACTTGTGTGTAAATCCACCAGTACGTAGACTCATATCCTAAATGCGTTTTCCATCACCTCGTGTCTCTAACACTCCATGCATGCTCTTTGGATTGGTGCCGTCTCGTGCTCGGAAACACCCCTATACTCCGAGTTCTCAGTTTCAAACGTCAAGTAAAGTTGCTTCCACCCCGAGAAGATCAGTGGGAGCAAGTTGCTCAATTACCCGTAGGGTACCCGAAACCCTGATACAATTCTAAACGCAAAACCTGCCCATTTAATATAAAAAAAACTCGCGGGTTTTATATGGGCGGGTTTTGTTATACTCGGGTTTAGTTCGGGCTACCCTAACAGGTTTTGGGTACCCGCTGGGTTTTTCGTTATTTTTATTTTATATTGATAACTTTTAATATATTTATATATTGAGAAATTTTGATTTAATATTCCTAATAATTTACAATTAACTCATTTTTTAAAAAGTTTGAAAATTTAAAAATGGACTTAAAAAATCTAAAAATATTATATACAATAATATTATTAATCACACATGAATTTAAAAACATAATCAAAAATATAGTAAAAATATGTTTGAAAGCATAGTTAATATATGTTAAGATGCAAAATATATGTATACTTATAATTGTGATATGCCAAGATATATAAATGTTAGTTTTTAAAATTTTGATCATATACTAGTTTTCAATATATATATATTTTAAATATTAAACCCACTTTCTCAGTTGAATTTAAAATTTTAAATTTGATTATGCTAGATTTGGTTATTATGTAAACAATCTTAACTTAATTCTATTATATTTAGTTTTAAACAATTTGTGTGTGACACTATTTTGAAATGTTTGATTTTGTTCTCATTTTTCTTATTTTATATAGTTGTTATGTTTTTTTACCATAATTATTTTAATTAAAATTATAAATCAATTTCTAGATGAAAAATGACAATTAATTATCCTATTTTTACAATGTGTTCTTTGAATTCAAAGAAATATAAAAAAATTGACATAAATTTGTAAAATATAACATAAATTTTTAAAATATGTTATAAATTCATATGCTATATTTCTCTTTGTTAATATTAAATTTCAATAGAAAATTTATATTATATAAATTTTCAAATAATAGTTTGAGTAATATTAATTTTATATAATATTAATTTTATATGAAATTAAACATAAGGTATATTTAAAAATTCTAAAACTAAATAATGTATTTATTGTAAAAATAAAAAATTAGTTAAATAATTATTTTAAAAACACATCTTAATTAGAATGGATATTTAAAAAATAAAAGTAAGTATAGATGTTTTTTTATGCAAAATACAAAGAAATAACAAAAAAGAATAAAACAAGCCGGGTACCCATGGGTAACCCTAAATTTCGCGGGTTCATTTCGGGTTACCTTTAAGGGTCGGGTTTTTCGCGGGTTTTATAATTTAGGGTAATTATTGGGCGGGTTCATTCCGGTTCAGGTTGGATTGGGTTTTTTTACACATGGCAACACCCCTAGGAGCAACCGAGTTATGTTCCTCAATGTTTGATTTCGAGTCTCGAAAGTTCGAAACTGTTGAGTGGACTGATTATGAAGGAACAAAAGCACAGCAAAAAGCGGTGATATATTTTTTAGAGAACACTAGACAGCTAAAGACAATGGCTATTAGATCCTTAACATCCACCAAACTTGAAGAGAAACACAGGATGCTGCAAGAGTTAGCCTCTGCACAGAGGAGTTGTTGCAAATGTCAGCTTTCGTTCACATAAATTGTTAGTTTATTTATATAACTAGTTGTTTTTTTTTCTCATCGTTAGTAGTTATTATAATGCTTTGATTTTTGATAACTTAGGAAATTTTAACAAACACTGAAGTGAAAGGGGTTTGTTATAATCAAAGTGACTTGTCTGATTCATATTATTCCTCAAGATTTAGTGTCATTGTTTTTTGGTGTCTATAGCTATTTTGTGTGGTTATGATCATGAGCAACTCTGTTTTATGTGATAAAAAATATCATAAAAATTAGTGGTTAAGCAGATTTATGGGAAAGTAAGGCTGAATATTGAGAAGAGGACTGCACAATTCCTAAAGCAAGCCAAAAAAAGGGCGACGCAAATTTGATGTTTGTGACGTCCTTGGTTGGTTTAGTTTGGGTCCATATGAGGAATGAACGTTCTCCAGCACAAAGAGAGTCCAAACTGATACGTGACAAGGAAGTTTAAGGGGTAGCGTCTGCATACTTTGTGGGGTTTTATCGTGTGATCATCGATAAGCATCTAATAACTGAGAAACACACATGAGGTTTCTTCTATGCCAAGTCAATGATATAAATATAACCACCATAGACTTGGTTAAGATCCTTAGCTATTAAACTAGTTCCTTAGCTATTTCAATACTATGATAGTCTGATACAGAACATTTCGTTACTTTGCATACGTCTATTAGTACACCAGTGATGATCAACGAAGGAACTGATCAATATACCAAGAAAAGAAGCAACACTTCAAATACTTGACAAAAAAATTTGTTGGCTCAATCGAGATGCTATATGCAACTTGTGGTTTCTATAACTTCACCAACTCTTGTTTAAGCCTAAAAGGATTCAGTATATACTTTTCTGTTTTCCATTTTTTCATGTTAGATTATGATGTATAACACAAACAACAATTTGCTGAAATAGAGACTAGTATATGTACGTTACTACAAGCACATGCTGTTTAGCAGATCTGAAGTAATCTTCCATTTCAGGCAAATGGTCCCAAAACATGTTTTACATTGAGTTCACCAGAAAAAGAAAGAATGTTAACGCATAGCTCTTGAGAAGAAGCTTTGTGAAGAAAGTAAGAAAAAAAAAAAGAAGACAACTTTAAAACAGACCCAATCAGAAGTAGACCTTGATCATAAAAAATACTCCCATAATCGACTCAGTTATACATAACTACAGAGTATAAACAATAAAAGTCAAATCTCTTTGCATACTGATGAAATCAATTCTAAGACAGGGTCAGAGAAGACCCAAACCTGTATTATAAATTTATAACATTTTAATTTTCTTTATTTATATGTTTAATGTATAAAAATGCTATAAATCATGTTCAGCGGGGATTAGAACCTAGTTGTGCTTAAATAACAAACAACAAAGGTAAAAAAGGAGAGAGGTAAACAAATGAAAGTTATCTAATTGATTCATTAATCTTCAGCCAAACCGCTTACACCCTTATAGGATAAGAGATAAAAGTTCAGATTTCCAATACAGACTTATAATCTAATCTTCATCTTAATTCATACAAAGTTTGGAAAGAAAATATCCCAAGATAACGCCTACAATCCCTAAAATAAACCAGAGGCCGCCCTCGATTATGGTGTTATTAGTGATATTTATATCATCTTTTGGATGAGGAGCCGCAGGAGGGGTACGCGTAGCCGCAGGAGGGGTACACGCAGGAGGGGCAGGAGGGGTAAGTGCAGAAACTGCAGGAGTGGTAAGAGCAGGGGCTGCAGGAGTGGTAAGCGCAGGAGCCACCGGAGCGGGAAAAATCTTGTATGACAGAGCGGCAGAGTGAAAGACGGAAGTAGCAAGGATGAACATAACCAGAAATCGAACCGCCATCTCAACGGAAAAAAAAAAAAGATTAGGTTAAAAATCATAAACAAGAAAAAGATTAAAAACATTAAAAACTTGTAAACATATAATATATATAGGATTACAGAGAATTAATAAAAACATACCTTGCACAAGTGATTAATGGAATTGCAGAGAATTATTACTGATCAATTATATAATCGACTATGATGCAAAAGCTAAAGACTTCAAGAGGGGGAAAGCAAACCCGTGAAGAGATGAAGGAATGAAAAGTTTGTGAATTGTGATCATAAATCTAAAACTTAGACTCCTTAATTATATAACCAAGTTTTTTCTATTTTTCATTGACTTTGGTTTCCTTTTCACAAACAGTTTGCCAATTGTGTAAAATAGAAACTTTGTTTATGTGACAAAAAAAAGTAAAGAAAACAAAAAAGGAAACGTTTCTATTTGCCGCCATTAGCAACCACACATCAGAAGGGAAAATTGCTAACGAATAATTGGAAAAAAGATTAAAATCAGATCTTAGGAGCACAAAAAAAAATAAAGGGTTGTGATTTGGTAAATAAGAGTACTTAATGGAGGAAGCCGTGGTTTGTCAGCTTGAAAATTGATAAGAGGACTGCACAATTCCTAAAGTAAGCCAAAAAAGGGCGACGCAAATTTGATGTTTGTGACCTTGGTTGGTTTAGTTTTGTCCATATGAGGAAGGAACGTCCTCTAGCACAAAGAGAGTCCAAACTGATAATTGACAAGGAATTTAAGGGATAGCGTCTGCATATTTTGTGGGGTTTCATCGTGTGATCATTAATAAGCATCTTATAACAGAGAAACACACATGAGGTTTCTTCTATGCCAAGTCAATGATATAAATATAACCACCATAGACTTGGATAAGATACACTATACGGTGATTATTATTGTTGTTTTGCAGTGCTTGCTTATCAACAAAGGAACTCTTTCTAATCGAGAAACAAAATGTGTTCAATTAACCATTGCTCTATTGGAACCATTTTAGATTTGATATCGTAATTGTCACTTCCTTAAAGTCTTGCTTATAATAATATGTAGTTAATTTAGTTACTATTATGTTTTTTTTCTTCACACAAGACTATGTGTTATTAAGTAAATTTTTTTAAACACTAAAACTATTAACTAAGAAGAAGAAAAACACGTTTCCACGCTGTTGCCTTCGCTTTATTAGCGAAGAGTTTGGTGCCAAAGCTTTTGTTGGAAGACCTCCACATATCTCACTTGCTTTCAGTGATTTTGTGGCAGAATGTTTATTGCGGAAGAGTTCACTTGGTTCTGGTTCGGTATTTGATTTGTCAATGTTTTCAGCAGTTTGGGGCTCTGTTGCCTCTGCTTTGGAAGCCGATACCCAGCATATTATCTCCGTGTCAGTTGCAGTATCCATTCTATCCTTTGGAGCATCTCTTCTACCAGCTATCTTTTATACCATCACTTCACTTGTTTACAATTTTGGCTGTGAGATTAGAGGACGTCTCTATGTCTTTGTTTGTTTAAGTGTAATATTGGCTCTTAGTAGTTGCTCTTTTGGTTTATTTGTAAACATTTTCTCCATTATTGGAGAGTAAGCTTATCTATAAAAACCAATCTTGACAAAAAAAAAGAAGAAAAACACGATAAAACATTGAAACACATTTTCATAGTACAAGGGAATTTCTTTAATGCTGACATATAGTACCTAAACTTTTGGCATGTGTCCTTGTTCTATATCACACATCTCTCCTCCATTCAATTTTAACATTTAACAAAAAATTAATTTATTTTATATAATAAAAAATAAAAATATTTATAATACATACTTTTAATGTTTTATGGTTTACTAGCAGGTGATCCACGCTTCGCGCAGTATTTTGTATTATTGTAAATATATGTTAGTAGAAAAATCTACACGATTGCAAAATTTTTACTAAAATTTTGTATTTCACAATATATTCTTAATTTATAGTTAATAAATAATATTTCAAAAATTGAATATTGTATGTATTTAATAAAATAAATAATTCTGTAACAGAATGCATGTATATTTTATCATCAGTTGATATATATATATATATATATATATATATATATATATGTATTTGATAAAATAAATTTATAACGCCCCAACCGCCCCTACCAGTGAGCCTACATGTCCTCTTATTAAATCCATTGGGTCTCTCACTTGGCCCACATGTCCTTTCATTAGGCCCAATGGGTCCACCCCTGTCCGACGGTCGGTGCGTTACCCGGGAGGCTCGAAAGTCATGATATATTGTCCCTGCAATCACCACATGACCGTTCCTCGTGTTTTTTTCCTAACTCACACGGTACCGCGAATAACTTCCCTGTAGGTCACCCATCATTTGACTACTCCAGCCCAAGCACGCTTAATTCTGGAGTTCTCTCTCGATGTGCAACCGAAAAGGTAAGTGCACTTTGATGACATAGGTAGCCAAATCAATTCATTTCTCCCACATATGTTTACATATATACCAGAAATTGGGATGTTACAATTCACCCCCACTCAGAGTGCATCGTCCTCGTTGCACACCACAACCAGTCCCAAAACGCCTCCCAGGTCAGCACCGAAATGGCTAACCAGCTTTGATACCACTTATAACGTCCCAACCGCCCCTACCAGTGAGCCTACATGTCCTCTCATTAGGCCATTGGGCCTCTCACTAGACCCACATGTCCTCTCATTAGGTCCATTGGGCCTCTCATTAGGCTCACATGTCCTCTCATTAGGCCCATTGGGCCCAACCCTGTCTGACGGTCGGTGCGTTATCCGGGAGGCTCGAAAGTCATAATATACTGTCCCTGCAATCACCACATGATCGTTCTCCGTGTTTTTTCTAACTCACACGGTACCGCGAACGACTTCCCGGTAGGTCACCTATCTTTTGACTACTCCAGCTCAAGCACGCTTAACTCTGGAATTCTCTCTGGATGTGCAACCGAAAAGGTAAGTGCACTTTGATGAGATAGGTAGCCAAGTCAATTCATTTAACCTCTCCCACATATGTTTCCATATATACCAGAAATCGGGATGTTACAAAATTATTCTGTAAAATAATACATATATATATTATCATCAGTTGATATCTAGGTGAGTACTTGCCGATTTTCTTTTATATAACTGATCACTCGTGCAATTTTCACTTTAGGTAGAAAATAAAATTTTTGAGAAGGCCATCTCTAAAAGTTTTGTCATTCTTTCCGGACAAAAACAAGATTAAAGTTGTCATAGATACTAATTAATTATTCTATTAGAAGCTAAACCACTAGTCTAAGAATATATTATGCATTGTAGATAACTAGTAGAGCTGCAAACACCGTACACGCGTGGGGTGGAGTTTCATTGATTATATATTTATTGTTTTCGTATTATATTTATTTTCAATAAAATTAAAGCAAATTCATAATATTTATGTATTTATTTGTCCGTTGTATTATATTTTAAGAATTGAGAAATAATTATTATATATGTACTAGCTGAATATCCGCGCTACGCGCGGATAATTTTTATTCTTAAATTTGTAAAATTGGAAGAAATTTTTCATTGTTAAGTAACATGCCCAATACATGGAGAACAATTTAAATTATTTTCAGAAATTATATCTATATTTTTTATATAATTTAAAAATTAAATAAAATCAATACTTATAATTATGTTAAATTTGTATATATTATTTATTTTTTTTCCATAGAAAGTTTATTTATTTGCTTATAAAAATTATAACAGAAGCTTTAAATGCCATAACACAAATTAGGTTTGTTCGAATAATATTGTTTGATTCTAGGTGAATACTCATGCCAGACACAGTTTTTCTAATTTTATTTGGCTAATTACCTATGACCGTTTTTTTATTTTTTTAAAAATATTTGGCTAAATGTTTACATTGTTCAAATTATAAACATTTAAAAAAGGAGATATAAAATCCTTCACTTCTTAAAAAGCTGGGGGAGATAACTGTTGGTCCTGAAATTCTAAACTGCCGTAGAAGTTCAGTTTCCGTAGCATCAAATTGTTTCTGCAAGGTTATGCGAAATATAATTCAAATCATTGCAATCCGCCATATATCATCAGCACATTACACAACTAATCCATACTAAATAATTGGTATAAATTCGAGAAGCCTCTTGCATAAAATCACAAGAATGTTGTCAGCCAATATCTGGAAATTGTTCTACATAGAAAAACTATGTCATGAACAAAAATTTGGAAATCTGAGAGGGAGGTAGCAACTAAAAACAATATGCAGAGACCATTCTCTAATCCAAGAACAGAGGAACGAAACAGAAGTTCACTGCTCAAAATCCTTTTAGTCAAACAAGTTCTCCACACACTAATCACCAAATGAAACAAATGCATTTAAAATAGTAATTCCTACATATAATAACGAAAACGATGTTGTGCAATTTTGTTCCTAATGTTCCCGTAAATTCACATCAAGAGCATAACCAAGATTTGCTTCAGTCTGCTTGTTAAAAGCTACGAGGTTAAAAGAATATTTCAGTTAATCCGGAGAAGAAAGAAGAGGTGCAATATAATATAATTTGTTTTTTTTTTAAAGTGCTAAAAGACTACTTGCAATGGGATCGGTTAGGGTATCAGCAACGCAAGGATCGATCCCTCAGGAAGAGGTTTAAGGATTGAATCCTTGCTGACATGGCAGGATTCAATTGGTTCACCTCTATTAAAAAAAAAAAAAAAAAAAAATTGGGTAAGGATCCCATATGGGTATCAGCGTTGAAGTTGCACTAACATCTTCTTCATTAAGCTTTCTCCGCTTTGTTATCTTTATTCATTCAGTATCTCTTCCACCAGATATTGCCCTTCTCATCTACATTGGGAAACTAATTCATTAAAGTATGACTTTGAGACAACATTGAGTTTAGAAAAATTCAAAAATTTGTGGCATTGGTATAACGAAGTGTTTTAAGAAAGCAACATTGATCTTGAGTTCTTGACATCTACAACGACCAGGTACAGTTTCAATAAGCATAGACTACTTAAAAGCAGTGACCTAGTCAATAAGATCAGCTGCAAATCCACTACCTTTGGGAGGGTCTTTGTCATCATCCTTCAAGGGGAAATCTTGCACCTACAAACGTTAGCTCTTGTTGTTCCAGTTAATGTGGATGAGATTGGTGGTCTGCACTAACACTCACTCGTACAGGATAATCAAGAAATACAGCCTTGAATAGCTTGTTCAAAATAAAATAGGTCATTGAGGCTTATGAAGAATTCAATGAGTTCGCTTCTTCCTCTGTCCAATTAAAAAAAAAAATGAGTCGAGATTTAGAACGACCATTGAATCATGATCAATTAGAAATAATTAGCAAACCTTCACAGCAAACATGAGAATATAGGGTTGCCGATCGTTACTTTGTCCATGAATTGACAGCTGTGTTAGCAAACTCACTTAGTTAGTGGGACTTAAAGATGAACTAAGAGAAAATTAGAACAAACTAAAAGCAGCTCTATTGGATTCCGCAGAAGCTCTGTAGCCACCACCAGTATCACTCATAAAAATGAACACTTTCTTCGGCTGATCAGCTTCGACGCCATTGAACGGCAACCCCTCCTCACCCGAAGCCCCAGCAGCACCATTTTCCCTCACACCGTTCTCGTCGCTCGAAACCCCAACTCTCCAACGGAGGCGAAAATGGATAGTAACCACATTTTCAAAACCAAGACGACAACGCCAGATTTTGATCGCGCCTCCAAACGGCTTGATTTTGATCCATTGTACCCAAACCCAGAAGATCTTAGGGAGGCCCTTGTTTTTTTTTTAACATAAAGAAAAAAAAAACGATGTAAGAAGAAGAGATTGAGTCTATGAGCTAATTAAATCAGGAGAAATAGATTCTTCATCGTTATCGTTAAAGAAATCAGGGAAGAGTAGTCGATTGCTTCGGAGGATGAAGAATTGAAGAATTGAAGTGCTGACGTGTCGAGCTCTAAGCTGCTTATGTGGCAAGCCAAGAGAGAGTCCATCAACTTTCATATAGTAGACTAGATGATATCCCGCGCGTAGCGCGGTGAATGGTTATGAAATTTTTGTTCTTGACAGGAGATTTTTTTGATTGGTTATTTATGTTGGATCCTAGTTAGTTTTTACTATATTTATTTTAAGTTTTTTGTCACGAAATTTATTCTATGGTATTTATAATTAATTATATAACTGAAAAAACTATTTTAACTTATTTTTTTACTAATCTAATATTAAAATATTCTTTTCATTGATAGAAATTTATAGATAATTTTTTTTATCATATGTATATTTCTATTAACAATATAATTTGAAATTTAGAAAATTTCTTTATATCTTTTTAATAAATAATATTGTTTTAAAAATTTTGCTTACAATATCATTAGTACATAGTTGTTCTAAACACTTTTTTTTGTGCATGGTTGTTACAATATCGTTGCTATGTATAGTTTGTTTTTCTCTCTCTTTTTTATACATAATTGTTACAATATCATTGCTATACATGGTTTGTTCTAAACAATATCATCTTTTTTTACAATAAGTTCTTCTAAACACTTATTGTAAATCTAATATAAAAAAATTGGTATAAGTCGTTTGTATGACAATATATGAGTCTTTGTTAGTTTTTTGCTCGTATCTGTCTGACAGACGACCCAGTTTTTTTTTTTTTTTTTGTCAAACAGACGACCCAGTTAGACATATCCTTTGTCACTTGACAATTTTGAGTTTTTTCCATAATCAATCTTTTTTTGCATGTTATTTATTCATTTTCGATATACTCATATTTTCTTCACCATTTGTCGTGAAGAGAACGAAACTAAATCCATGGAATAACTCTTTAAACTCTGAAATGAAAATTTCTCTTGTCATCATCAATGGTTCAACCTGTAATTCTATTATTCATCACTCTATGTGTCTCTTTCCTATTTACAAACCAAATCTCAAAAAGAGAAAGAAACAGAACAAATTTCTCTCTATTTTTCTATGAGAGCTTCCATGTCTGAAACTGAAACCAAAAACGAAAAAGCTTAACTCTTTCGCTCAATTTTCCTTTTTCTTTCAAACCCATGAAATTTTCTCATGCAAATATGAATTGGGTTTTCCCCGAAATCTAAACAACTCAGAATGTACTCTCTCTTTCATCACTTCCACGAGCACCACCATTCTCGTAAAGTAGTTGTTTTTTTCTTGGTTACATGTTCGTTAATTGTTTGCAGTTGCGCAGCTGACTTTGACATTTTCTTCAATGCCTGCAAAAGGCAATCCATAGATAAAACGAAAACATTGATGGTACACACGTATTAAGCTCATATAATGAAAGTATAAAGCTGCTGTAATACTATGAAAGCAAAAAATGTGTATGAACGAAACTCACAGAGCGTTAGAGCAATAGACACTAAACCTCGTGAAATAATGATGTAGCTTAATTGGTAGAGAGTAGTATCAACAATGATCGAAGACCTGGAAATTTCTAACAGTTAACAATTTGGCAATCTTTGCATTCAACTGCATCGATAGTCTTTAGGAAAAAAAGAAAAGAAAATGAGTTTATCTATTGAAAACATGTTTTTTCTTGCATTACCTGAGCAATCTTGGCCTCCCATTGCCGCCGTTCCTCATCAAGAAGAGTGAACTCTTCTGGCTCTGGTCTTATGCGTTCCATTTGTGAATCTCTAGTACGAATAAAGGAGGACAGAAATGAGCAAAGAGAGCATCAAAACAGTACGCAGAAAGAAGAAGAATGCAAAAATGAACATACTTGTGTAGACCAAAGTTCAAAAGTGGGCTGATGAAAAACTCGGTTCGGTATGGTTCTGGTTGTAATAGATCATATAAATTGATTTTTTGTGGACATTCCACCATTTTTAATGTATGTTTCAGTTTGATATAAAGATTCATAACCAGAGCCGAAGTTGTATGATGATCTGGATTCTGCAATTACTCTTAAGCCTCAAATAATCTTGACCGTTGTGTTCTCTACAATTGTATTTTAAAATTGAAAGACCCAAAGGTCAAAAAATCAATCTGAAGAAGAAAATCGACATTGTTAAAAGTTCCCCCAAATTGAGAAAATAGGGGTTTATCGAAATCGACGGTAAGGAATAAAGAAGGTTTTTGAGGGATACATACTCGTTGAGGACGTCGAGATCGATAAGGATTCTGGTGTAAAGGTCGTAGACGGAGTCGAAAGTAGGGTTTTGGAGATCGGCATCCTTAACGGAAGCGATATTAGCCTCCGTGAGAACGGTGATGATGTTGCAGCGAGAGAACTTCGGGTAGTCGTACATAGACATCAATTTCGCTTTGGTCGGGTTCGATTGCTTCTGGTTCGAGAAGTGGTGGGTTTTATAGTGACGAATGAATGGGGATTTAGTGGCCATTGGAATCAATTAATTGCAAAGGTTGAGTGGACAATTATAATGAGGAAGCGTTGAGGGTGTGATACGAATCACCATTGATTGGGAAATAATGGTGAGGAAGCGTTGAGGGTGTGATACGAAGCGATTTGTTTACCCAGATTTGCATCTGTAACTGAAGTGGGAGACGACGGGAAGGTTGAAGAAAAAGAAGATAGGTTTTTGATTCTAAAACTCGTCGATGGGCCAGATACAGGTTTGGGCTTAAGTTTTGTTTAGACATGTTTTTTTGGTGCACAGACAAAATATTTAAAATCGATTTTTTTTTTAAAAAAAAATTAAATTTAGTCGATGCTGACGTGGCAACGCGAGAAAGGAGCAGGAGAAGCCTACGTGGTGGCCTCAGAGGCCCCAAAAAGCTGCTTTTAAGTTATTATAAATTCCTCAACCCCTCTAATTAAACATAATAGTTGTGAAAAGAAAAACAAAATGTTTAACGAATAAATGAAAACAGTCTGTTTATGGTTTTTTAGAAGAGATGAGATTGCAAATAGTTGATTCGTTATTTTTGTCTTATGTTGAGCTATTGTCTTTTGTTCTATTGAGGTTCATGTGTGAAGTGTGTAATTTATCAGTAAAACCCATATATGTTTTATGTTCCTTACCTTTAAACTTTTTTTTATTGTAATTTAATAACTTTTTATTTTCTTTTGTCCTTTTATACTCATTGGTTACGCTTCATTCATCCGTGTTGATAGTTCATTCTCTTCTTCATTATAAAAATATAAAAAAACAGAATGTGAAATTTGTTTACTAATGGGCTTCATTAAATACTTTTTTTTAAATACATTTCAGTGTAATGACAAGGGAAGGAAAACAAAAGAAAAACATAATTGTGAAATAGGCTTTGTAAAGTATTGGTTTGAGATATAGAGATTATTATAACAGAAAGACAGTGTCAGTCCTACGTTAAAGCCCATGCGCCAAATATAATAACTATTATAGGGGTAACAATTTCAGTTAAATTCTTTAGTGCAGTGGTTAGAACTCTTCCCAAATGTCTTGGAAGTGAGTGGTTCGAAGTCTCTTTCTCCCAAATAAAGAGCATCCTTTTAATTATGTTTTATGTGTCACAAGTATTTGGGAGGAGGTGGCACAACCAGAAGAAAGAAAGTTGATAAATTATATATAAGATATTGCCGAAATTATTAACAGAAAATTAAAAAAAATTTCCTTATATATGTCCACACAAAGCATTAAATTTGAAATTAGAGTAATATTTATTTTTGTTTTAGTTGTTGTTTCAGAGTTGGAGGGAGTTTTGAACCAAACCAGTTTGATGTATGGTTTTGCCAATTCCCATTCTCCACAGTGAGATGCGATTATTTGAACATTGCACTTAAAATAATCATTGCCTTTTGAAAAAAAAAGGTTTTAACTTTCTTGCAAATCTAAATCAATTCATGTTTAAGAATACCAAAAAGAGAACAAGCTTTAAAATAACTACATTTCAGCTATTGCCTATTGGCATTAATTTACACATTGTGTCTTCTCACGATATGTATTAAAGATGTGAGAGCGGTCCCACCAACAATGCTATTTTTCAAGAGGAGCACGATATGCTTTTCGTTTCTCTATAGTTTAACATATGAATATTGATATAAGCAGCGATGATGGATTAAAAACCGATGGGATTTGCCACTATAGGGGAGCACTTACTCTTTAGGACATAAAAGTATGTCACAACAAAATTTGTTAAAAAATCATATATATATATATATATTTTTGGCAAACTTGTTTCATTAGCTTAAACTTGAAGGGTACAACTAAGAGAGGGAATTTTCCGTTCTCTCTTATGACAATAAAACTTAAAGACAGTAGGAACTAAATCACATAGGTTCTTTGTAGAGAATGACAGCGGATTCGAGAGCCAACTCAAATGCATCGAAAGAAAATTTTCAGTAAAACCGGAAGATCGAAATCTAGTCACTTTATGTTGTGACATTGAAAGCCAACCTTTATCGCCGGAAGTCGTCGCGAAAATGAGTCTGTTTGCATATTTCGGTCCATATAGGAATTTTACGCAAGATAGCAAAGCGATAAAACAATTGGAGTGATTTCCCGATATTACACCGGGAGGAAGGCAGTCTCACGTAAAGAGAAAGAAGCATGGTGTGGTGGCATTAGAGATACATTCTGTGAGAAGCGGAATTTTGCTAATCAGTCCATCAGGAGAGAAACAAGGTTCTTGTCTATTGGGAAACCTTGTCGGGGGCGTTGTTGGCCGGCAAAAGCAGTTGTGAAGCTCCAGAAACGTAGCCAATAGCCGAGAGTAATGGCCTTTGATGCCTGAATATGAAGAATATGTTCAACAGAAGATTTGTGGCCTAAATCCAAACTTTGGTACAGAGTTGGGTTGCTTGGTTGACCCTCAAAACCCAAGTCCACGTATGATGGGATAGTCCAGGCCCAAAAGGAGAAAATGGGCTGTGGTGGCGGTGGACTACGATGCTGGGGGCTCGGGGAGCGGCTTTTTGGTCC
Source organism: Isatis tinctoria (assembly GCA_010577795.1). NCBI lineage: Eukaryota > Viridiplantae > Streptophyta > Magnoliopsida > Brassicales > Brassicaceae > Isatis > Isatis tinctoria. Next base: position 54,892 of record VHIU01000239.1, read on the forward strand.
GAGCACTGTTGGCCTGAGCGATGGAATGGTGGAGCGGTCTTGCCGGAAGTGGTGGAGAAGAGACGCCAAAGGGAAAGCTTGTTCAGATTCTCGCCGGAGTCCAGGGTAGTGCGGAGGGTGATGGAGCTGCAACAATCGGTCTTGAGCCTAAAGAGTGGAGGGAAGAGCAGGTGGTCATCGTAAAGTGCAGATCTGGTTGCTGCAGAGTGGACGTCGACGTAGCCACAAACGGAGGTTGAAACAGGGGAGGTTGAGAGATCTCGCCCCGCAGAGGGAGGCAAGTGGTGGTTCCGACGGTGAAGGAGTGTGTCACCAACGAAGAAGATAGATCTTGTTGACCAGAAATAAAGTGACGGTTGAGAGGCGAAACGAATGGTGGAGACCGGAGGTAAGGAGCCATGGTGGTTTGATGAGCTTGGAGGAGGATTGTGGCTTGAGATATAGAGAAGATAAGATCCTCAAACGCGGATACCACTAACTCCCAAGCATCAAGGTTCGCCGCAGATGGCTGAGAAGGTAAAGCTCTTCGTGATTTCAATGGCATCAGTTGCAGATTCTCTGCCATGGAAGCTAGGATGCGAGTAATGAAGCGAATAAGGAGAAGAAACAGAAGAAACAACGAAGAGGACAGCGTCGAGTTGAAAGGGAGTCGACGCCGGCGAGCAAAAGCTCCGCCAGCGCCGGACATAAAAAGCGTTGAAGAAACCTCGAGCCCCGTGTCAGCAAATCATATCTTGTTTTGTATTTATGTATTTTATAGATAGAAATTTATATTGTTGAACTCATAAGAAATAACGGTGAAAAGACGTATGTATATGACGAAAAGATTTTTTTTCCTAGAATTACCTTGCTATCAAACATCTTGCTTTCTTTTATAATTCATTTTCAGCCATCTTGAAATGGACATATTTTTTGTCCACCTATAAAACAAATTAGAAGATCATATAATCTATAAGAAAGGAAACCTACGTATTGGTTTCTGATGTAGCGGAAGCTACCATAAACACAGCTCAACCAATAGATTCAAAGGAATCGATTGAGACCTGCCAGCTCAACCAAGGGATTCTCGGGAATCCTCGCTTGGGACCAGTTTCTTGAATCAATGAATTTAATGAAATCAATACAAGGGATATAGAATACTCTTCTCTCAAAAGCCAAAGCTCTTTTATTAAAATCAATAACTCAATAATACAATAAGCTTAAACGGCTATTTATAATAAATCCCCAAAATTCTAGAATATTCCAATAATAATTCAAATAGAAATAATGCATATTTATCTAAATACAGAAAATATAGATATTTAAGATATTTGGACATATCTCGTTGCATCAAGTCTCGCCGGCCAAGAAAGATTCGTCCTCGAATCTCAGTAGGATTTTCACCAGATATGCTTTCTCAGGATCCATCACAGATTTCACAGAAACTTGATTCTTCACAAATTATTCAGAAACCTGATTTTCCATGAACTCAAAATTAAATCTGAATCAATCCAATTGCGCTGGAATTTTGCACACTTCAGATTTTCAAAATAGTCTTCTTTAAACATGAACTCGACAGCTATGATTTCATCTTCATAGATATCATAGATAGGATCACCATAGATCTCTCGATAGATCTCATGGTCTTCTCTCTCGACAAATAGACTTTAGCCCTCGAAAGTGTTGCGACTGCCAATCAACATGACATACAGAATCGGTCTTCGATTGAGAAATCAAAGAAACTTGTCTCTGATGCCAACTGATGTACCGGAAGCTACGATAAACACAACTCAACCAATAGATTCAAATGAATCTATTGGGAACTGCCAGCTCAACCAAGGGATTCTCGGGAATCCTCGCTTGGGACCTGCTTCTTGAATCAATGAATTTAATCAAATCAATACAAAGGATAGAGAATACTCTTCTCTCGAAAGCAAATACTCTTTTATTAAAAATCAACAACTCAATAATACAATAAGCTTAAACGGCTATTTATAATAAATTCACAATACCCTAGAATATTCCAATAAGAATTAAAAAGAAATAATGCATATTTATTTAAATACAGAAAATATAGATATTAAGATATTTGGAGATATCTGCATCAGTTTCACAACTTCATACCACAATACCACATCATTTTCTCATATGAGGATTAGCTTGCAGAGATCTTGCCTTTCGGCTTTTTTTGAATTTTTCTAATAGTAAATTAGCAGCATTAACTAATTGTCATGTTTTCACAATTTAGCTACTTCTTATAGTTTGCAAGAAAGAAGAAGAGAAGATTATACCTCAAAATAAAGATATAGTGTGCAACAATTGTTTTGTCCAAAAAAAAAAAAGTGTGCAAGAATTGTATCACAACTGACAACACTAAAGAAGAGATAGGACCTACTGTTTATCATTGACTGGTCTTGTAGGTTTTTCTCTTATACGTCACGGCAATTGTGAACCACAACATAAATATATGTTGTATTTTGTAGTGATCTTCTCCACCATGGAATAACTTATACTTGAATTCATTTTCATTCATCCTTTACTCTGAGCTAGCTCTTCTGAAACTAATTATGTATCATAATCCATCAGGAAGACTCTCCAACTTATTGAAAAACCATTCTCAAAAAAAAAAAAAAAAACTTATTGAAAAACAATTTAAGAAAAACTAATTCTAATAACCACTTTTTGGACCTTGGCTATTATAATAAACAAATATCACTCTGAGAAACATATGCCTGTAATAATAAACAAATAACCAAGTTTGAATATATCATACATTATTTATTTTATATTTTTCAGTCTGTGCAAAAATATGATTTTAACTTTGTTTTTTGTTTTGATACATTTTCAATATGATAGATAAATGACTAAGAGAAAAAAAGAAAAAAATAATTGGGTTGAATCAGATTTTATATATCTCTGTCTAAGTAGACTTTTTGTTTGCTTTTCGCTTCTTAAAAAGTTTATATCTCATCATCCCGAAGATTTTATAGAACCAAAATATGCTCACGAGTTGTAATCCTGATCCCATAGCCTGTAAGAAAATAAAACAGCTTTAAATATCATATTCTAATTAAAAATCTGTGATCGATATAATGAACAAATATGGAGATTTTAATTTTAATTTAGAAAAGGTCTATTTTGGTTTGGAGAACAATATGTAGTTGTGTTTCACATGGTAATAAAAATAAGAGAGAAATTGCCGAAATCAAAACATGTAAGACCAAAACGACATAGGTCGTATATAAAATACTAAGATCACTTGTTGACAATAAAAGAAACAATAGTAATAAATGTCTTGGTTGGTAGTTGGGAAAGACAATAGAAAATACCTTGATGAAGATAGGATTATCAGCTGTTAGACTAACGTAAACGAGGAAAGGTCCACACACAATCCTCGCCAGTGTGAAGACAGTAGCAAAACACACCTATCATCAATTAATGTAATTATATGAATTACAAAGCAGGGCGGTGTGTAGGTTTTTTTTAGAAGCTTCATACAAAATAAAATAAAATAAATATAAATTTTATTTTAACAAAATATTTTTTAAAAAGACTGAAATGCTAATGAAACAAAGAACTAGATTTGCGGTTCACTGGACAAATCTTCAACTATAAACCGTACTTCTAATAATTGCAACTGAATGTTGCCTCCCATTCAAATCAAGACATAAATAAAAAAAAGAATAATATATAATATATAAATAAATAAATTTTATGAATATAGACGATTTAAGTGATAATAAAAAATGAATGTCCAGTTATAAATATTCTTTCTATTTTATTTATTATTTCTCATAATTATGTAGAAGTCATATCTAACCAATTCTAACATGTATTCGATTTTCTGAAAGAACACAATCGTTTTGTTTGCAGTTAACTTTGAGTAAATTGAAAAAACCTTAAGTCCGAAATTTCTTGAGTAAACAAAAATTAAAGTACGAATTTTCCTAAAAAAATATATCTTTAATAATTTCTATCGTTTAGAAAGTGTTAGAACACTTAGTCAAAAAAAAATGTTAGAACACAAAATTAAAAAGATTTCAAATATATATATATATATATATATTTATATATATACTCACATCGGCTGCTAGGTTGAGACTAGTGTCTCTGTATCCAATCTCTTTAATAATCTCCCTGAAATGGTAAAAAGGACTCGATATCTCTGCTATCCACAGTGTAGCCACGATCTCAGATCCAGACTTCAAATTTAGTATTATAAGAAAATTAGTAATCCAAAATCTCATTAATCTAGTAGGTAACAATAAAAAGAAGAACAAAAGGAACTAAAATAAATACCTTTTGGTAAGCAAGTCCAGCTATAAAACCAAGAATGCTAACAAAATGATGCACCGCATTGTCAATGCTGATCACTTGATCGAACTGGCAACATATGAGATCGTAGATCATGTACGACAATGAAAACGCCATCGTGTCCATCTACACGTGCAAAACGAGTAATTATAATAATTAAATAGTAATTAAGAGAACTGATGTGACTAAGAAGGAAGAACCTGTTGGCGAGATGGCTTAGAAGCACGAGGACAAACAGGGCAAGACCAATCTTGAACAGAGAGAGTTGCTAAAGTGACAGCGACTGTCGCGTGAACTGTTGAGAGAAGACGGTTGCTGAAGTCGAAGGAGAAGCTTGAGAAGATTCTCCGGGTGAGGATGAAGGTCACACCCCATGAGATTACTCCAATAACTATTATCTTAATCACTCTTATTTGTTCTTCCTCCATGTTATCTACTTTCTTCCAATCAACTAATTTTTATATTGGTTAGTTTTGTAACGAGAAGAAAGAGATAAAGAGAGGGAGAAGAAGGGTTTTGAGTGTTGTTAATAGGCTGACATTATTGGTTGTATGTTAGTTGGGAACTTGAGGATTCAATGTAGTGGATCCCAGAGACATTAAAACTTTTGGTGAAACTGATGTCATGATTCACCTAAAAAGATTCGATCCAAATATTTTGGAAGTGTTTCTTCTAGCTCCCAATCTGCCAAGTCATTTGATTAAATTGGTGATCATTTATTTTAGAGTAGGCATTATGTTCTTCAATTAAAAAAAAGCTGCTCTCTTTTTATTCTTTTTTTTTCTTGAAAAAAGATTTATAATTTTCTTTAATCAAACTATTAACTTCTCAGAATCCAAAATGATCTAATATGTGGTGACTACTTTTTCTTTATCCACACTTGTACGATTATATATGACTAAATTAATTACATGTGTATATGTCCAAAATGAATTAATCTATTTCTAGGACACTATACAACGCAATCAGATATTATATCTCTTTAAAATAAAATTTTCCTTTTATTAAGTATATAGAAAAACTGATATCTAAAATTTATTGCATATACTAACTTTTTCCATGACCTTTTTAGTATATATGAATCATTCAACTTGATCATTTATACATCTAATCTAAAGAACAAAGAACTCTTCAAGACATATTGAAACTTTTTGCATATTTGTTTTTCACAATTGGTCGAATAATGACTAATTTTGTCCTCATCACTCTAATTATAATTATAACAACGATCAGTGCTTCTAACGAATTTTATGATACCCGTGATGCTGAAATAGATCGACTCTTGAAAAAACTCAACAAACCTGCTCTTAAATCAATCAAGGTTGATTAAATTTGTAGGTTTACAAGAAAATGGTAAAACTTTTTATTTTCTCTAACTTTAAATTCTTATTTGAATACATTTGATAATATTTATGTAGAGTCCAGATGGAGATATTATAGATTGTGTACACATGAAGAACCATCCAATCTATGACCATCCTTTATTCAAAAACCACACTATTCAGGTCCGTGAAATTTATTCCAAACAAAAATATTGTTATTATTGTTATTGTTCTAGCATAAAATTTTAAACTTTTGGTCAATAGTCTTTGTTATATCCAATACCATCATTTATAGTAGATTTATAAATTAAGGATATTTTTTTTTTCAAAAATAGCACTAGACTCAATTTTGGACCAATAACACTAAAACAAGACCCTTCTAAATCGTTGAACATTTGGATTATCATTTCTTATGTTTAGTATATAATTTTTTTATGTAGTTGAAACCAAGTTCTTATCCAGAGAGTTGGAATAATGAATATTCAGATACCAAAAAACAGAATATGGTAATTCAGCTCTGGACAGTCAATGGAAAATGCCCAAAACACAGCATTCCAATCAGAAGAACAAGAAGAGAAGATATATTACGAGCAAAATCAATCAAAAGATACGGAAAAAAAAATCCCAACAGCATCCCTCAACTTAATGGAACATATTCAACTAATGACAACGCTTTCGAACATGAGGTGCATATATATACATATATCATTCAAAAAGCACTTAAAAAGCTATCATTTTCTTTATTCATATGTATATACATGTATGTTTTTGTAATTTTTATATGTATGTATCTGTATATATACAGTACGCCAAAATTATTGCAGAGGGAAAGTTTCATGGAGCCAGAGCGTTTATAAACTTGTGGAAGCCTTACGTACAACCAAATGAGTTTAGCCTAGCACAAATATGGGTTGTTGCTGGTAGTCATAATTATTCTGAACTTAACAGCATTGAAGCTGGTTGGCAGGTCTAAGTTTGTTCTTGTTGTTGCATCTTTATATATACGAAGCTATATATATATATATATATCCTTAGAACTATAACTTATTTTTTTCTTTCTCTCTTTGCTACTAATTAGGTATACAGAGATATATATGGTGATGACAATCCTAGATTCTTTATTTACTGGACAGTGAGTTAATAACTATAGTTCTTTGATGATTTATTTTGTTATTACTACTTTTTAGATCAAGGTATGTATTTAGAAGAAATTTTGTGTTTGGTGTTATAACACTTAAACAGAGTGACGGATACAGGCATACAGGCTGCTACAATCTTTACTGTTCGGGTTTTGTTCCTGTCAACCAACATTTTGCCATAGGTGCAGCCATTCCAGCCATTTCCACTTTAGATGGTGATCAAAAAGTGCTTCTCACAACTATTTGGAAGGTTAACATAATTAGGGGCAATTTTCTTCATATCCTCCAACAAATTCTCTCTTATGGTATTTAAAACAAAGAATGATATGTTATTAATATATAGGATCCCCATTCAAAGAATTGGTGGTTGAAATTAGGTAATGTAATTATCGGATATTGGCCTTCCACATTGTTCAATCATCTACAAAATAATGCGGACAAAGTTGCAAGGGGAGGTGAAATATTAAATAAGATGGATGGTTCACAACACACAACCACAAAAATGGGGAGTGGGCATTTTGCACAAGAAGGATGGCAAAAAGCTAGCTTTTTCAGAAATGTTGAGATAATTGATGAAGGTGAAATTGCAAGATCACCTTATGGTATATTCAGTTTATATTTTTATGTGACAAGAAAAAGTTGTTACGATATCAAGCATGGTATTGATAATTTATGGGGTTATTATTTCTATTACGGTGGTCCTGGTCGAAATCCTAATTGTATAAAATTATATATATATGTAAGTGGCGTATGAGTTATGAATATCATTTTATCACCATCAATAAATTATATTATATTATTATTATTATTAATATATTTTAGGATTATTTTAGAATTATTTGAGTGGGTAATTTTTTATGAATTTAAATCTAATTTACGAATTATGGAAACAAATGTATATGATAGTATTTTACGACTAATTTGAGTTATAATGTAACTACGAAATATGAATTTTTATATACTAAACAAATTAAACATGTGTGTTATGTCTGATGATGTTATGATAAGAGTTTGTGAAAACAGCCTAAAGATGCACTTAACAGGTTTAGTCAAGTGATTATGGAGAACAGTCAAAAATCTTTTGGAGATGATATATATCACAAACCTCTGTGTGTGTCAAGTTTTCCCATGGTCAGAGTCTTATCCAAACTCTGAGATCCGCTGTTAGCATCCTGAATTTTTATGGTTTTTGTTCAGCTTTCTTTCTAGAAGAACTGCTCTATCTTTCTCTTTGATGTATTGTTCTTGAAGGCAATCAAGTTTTTGCATAACAATATCATCCTTTTGTGATTATAGAAGAGCTTCAAAAGCCTTAGCTTCTCTGTCTTCCTCTTGTAAGAGATTCACTTCACCCTCAAGTCACAATTTTTCTTTGATCAGTTGGAGTTTGTTCTTACTCAATTGAACCCATCTGTCATAAAGCACTCTATATGGCTCTTTATGTTCGACCTCTTCATTGTCAGAATCAGATTAATCAACCATTAGAGTTTCATATATTGTTACCACAAAAACCATAAAGTTCAATATTTCCTTTTTTCCTCCTCTGAGTAGGACTCACTGAAGCTTAAAAAACCTTTTATCTTATTGTTATGCGGTCATTCAAGTTTAGTAAGACCAGATCCTCTGCATTCGAAGCACTTCAGTTGTTTTCATTTAGAGACCGTGTGAAGTGTTGTCGTTTTAGCCTTGGGCTCATGCATTCATATATCCAGAAATAACATTGGCACTGGGCCTTGGTGATTTGGATAAGACCCAAATAAGGGATAAGGTTTGTTACAACAAACTGAGTCCAGCTGATTAAGTGTGATCATCATCATCACTTGATCGAGTAACAGAAAACAGAGAGTGAGAGAGTTTCAGAGGAGAAACGAGAGAGAAAGAGTGATCGGAGAAAAGAAGGTTACACTTCAGGTGCTCTCCAGTGAAGGAGATCGATTGCTCGGTGCTGCTCGGTTGCATTTCAGCTGCCTCTTCTCTCGTTTGCGTTGTTGAAGGTTCATAAGCTTTGATCTCATGTACCTGAAATATAAAGAGCTTTGATTAGTTCTTGGTATAATCTGTGCCATTGTTGAATAGTGGAAGCATGAAGGTTTAGTTCCTTCTCCAGATGTACCGAAAGGGAACTGGGTTAACAAATGCTGTGTTTCTCATCTTTTACGTTTTCGATTCATTTGATCTAGGAAGTTAGATTCGAATCTAATTGCGAGCGCTGAATACTAGTTAGAATCGGTACTTGATTCTTAACAAGTTGTATCAGAGCCAGGTTTTGGTGTGTTAAGAGGTTGCTGGTTAAAGCTATCTGGTTGATTCCGATTTGCATTTTTCTTGAAGGTGAAGTAAGAGAAATTGAAATCATGGATTCAGTTCGCGGGAAGTTTAAGATGGAAAAGTTCGATGGCCAAGGTGACTTCGGAATGTGGAAATTCAAGATGAAGATGCAGCTAGAACAGCAAGGCCTGGGACATATCATCAAAGAATTGGAGTCCGATTCGGAAACCGATGAAAGTGAAGAATCTGAGACTAAATCGAAGGGAGATCCCAAGTCAGATCCCTTGGCCAAAGAAAAGGATATCAGAGCAAGAAATCAGATATGTGCGAGTCTTACAAACATTGTTCGGAGGAAAGTGTGGAGAGAAAAGACTGCACTCGGAGTTTGGAAAGCACTTGAGGCAGATTACCAAGTGAAAACTCTACCTAATCGGATCTACCTTAAGCAGAGCTTTGCCAGTTGCAGAATGGTGGAAAGTAAGAGCATAGAGGAGAATATGGATGCATTCCTAAAGCTAGTAGACGATCTAGAAAGTCTCAGAATAGAGATTTCTGATGAGGATGAAGCAATACAGATTCTCACAGGGCGTCATCCTCAATATGACTCTCTTGTCCACACTCTAAAGTACGGAAATGGCAAGGAAACTCTGACAAGTAAAGAAGTCACCACCTCAGCATATGCAAGAGAAGCCGAATTAAAAGAAAAAGGCCTTCTTGATAAAAGAAAGTCATGTGCTGAAGGGTTATTTGTGGATAAAAGGTAAATCTGGAAAGCGGTCCTCCAACAATTCTAAAGGCAAAGGAAAGGATAAAGACTACAAGTCTAAATCTAAAGAAAAGACTCAAGAGAAAGGAAGGGAATGCTGGGTCTGCGGCAAGGAAGGTCACTTCAAAGCCGACTGCCCAGAGAAAAAGAGTAATAGAGCTAGTAGCTCTGCAAATGTTGTTCATGAAAGAGAGAAACCTATGATTCTGACTGCGAGTGTGAAATACACGAAGCATGACTGGGTTCTTGACTCGGGCTGCACCTTTCATATCACACCAAACAAGGAGCTATTGTTTGACCTGGTGGAAATGGAAGGAGGAAATGTGTTGATGGGAAACAACACAGTTAGCGAAGTCAAAAGAATTGGTAAGATAAAAATTCTGAACCCAGATAAGTCGGTTGTTTTTCTGACAGAGGTCAGATATATGCCATCAGTGGGCAGGAACTTGATTTCCTATGGTCAGCTAGAGAAAAACGGCTGTAAGTATGAAGGAGTAGACTTCAAAGTCTCATTCTACAAGGAAGGAAAGCAAGTTATCTCTGGTAAATATCGAGACGGCCTCTATTATCTAGAAGGAAAAGTTGTAAAAGCTGTAGCAGCTGTGGCAAGAAAAGAAGTGAACATGACCAACTTGTGGCATTCACGGCTGGGTCATATAAGTCTAAAGAACATGAACATCCTAGTCAAAGAAGGATATCTAGACAAGAAAGAGGTACATACTTTGGACTTCTGTGAGGATCGTGTTCTCGGTAAAGGCCATAAGCAAGCGTTTCCTACTGCTAAGCATACGTCAAAAGAGATCCTGGACTATGTTTATAGTGATCTATGGGATACTTCCAAACCTTTATTGACGATCACTCAAGGAAGGTTTGGATAAGATTTCTGAGAAGCAAAGATGAGGTTTTCAGTAACTTCTCGGAGTGGAAAAAACTGGTGGAAAACCAAACCAGGAAGAACTTGAAGTGTTTGAGAACCGATAATGGGTTGGAGTTCTGTAACAACAAGATGGATGGGACCTGCAAAGGTTCAGGGGTTAAGCGTCACAGGACTTGTGCCTACACGCCTCAACAGAATGAGATTTCTGAAAGAATGAACATGACAATTGCGGATAAGATCAGGTGTATGTTGGCAGAGGCAGGGCTTGAGAAAAGGTTTTGGGCTGAGACAGCATCAACGGCAGTATACTTAATCAACATGACTCCTAGCGTGAAGGGAATGTACTGAAATCATACTTGTATTTACTCTAGTAGAGTCGTGATGTCGAGATAAGACAATCATATGATATCGGATGGTTATAATGTTTTGCTAGAAGCCGCTTATAACTTATGAGTTATGAACTCATTACCATTATCATATGATCCTAAAGGGTCACACACCTAAGCAAACTGGATAATATAAATTGGGTTTGATCATTAGAGTAATGATCATGATCAATATATATAAGATATACGTTGATATCGATTTTCTGTGAAATCAAGTCGGTTTGGTCCATCGGTCAACCAAGTTTTCTCATGTCGCCTATATATAGGATATAGGGCACGACCTTGAGAGACACAGAAGTTCCTGAAGTCACAGAAACGCAGAGAGAACCCTAAGGCGAACCGTTCGCGAAGGCACTAGCATCCCTGTCGTCCAGTTTGTGTGCGTGTGGACTTCTGTAGAGGCGCAGCACTTGAGGCGCTCCTAATCTCGTTGTACCTGATCATCTTCTGCTGCTTTATCTCCAGGTATCTTTGAGATCTATTGAGATTCAATTGTTGCATGATCCGTGGCTCAGGATTTGTTGTTAGGGCTGTTTTAATAAGATTAAAACCTGTACAAATTCCTTCAGTGGTATCAGAGCCTAGTGTTTTTATTGAATCTGAAGCATGTTAATGAATTAGATGAATTCAAATCGATATATCTGATATATAGGATCGCATGCTAGAGTTTAAAATCGTTTTTGCTCTTGAAATCGTTTTTCTAGGGTTCATGCGAAACGGGTGTCGATAGACATCAAGTGAGTGTCGATCGACACCGATCGGGTTTTCGCGTGAACGTTTAGGTCACGATCTTCGATCGTGTTTCCTCAAACCACTGGTGTCGACCGACACTAATGTAGTGTCGATCGACACCGCTTGGTTTATCGTGATTGGTTCAATTAGATTGGACCGGGTTATCGCGATCGGTTCAAGCGATAAATCAGTTATCGTGTTTGACCGGTACGGTTGGTGTCGACCGACACTAATGTAGTGTCGATTGACACCGGTCGAATTTTGTGATTGGTTCGATCGGTTTAATCGGTTAAATTGTTTATCGCGATTGAACCGGATCGAAATCTGTCGGTCAACACAAATCAGTTGTGTCGATCGACACTGAGCTGGTGTCGATCGACACTAGTTCAGAATCCGCGTTCCTAGCTTGTTTAACTTAAGAAAATTTATAAGTATATAACAAGTTGAAATATGTAGAATATATAAGTGATATAAACTAGATTTAAGGTTACGTTCCTCAAACCTAATATTAAGCATTTTATATCTTCCCAATCTTGTCAACTGTCAAGGCTCGTTTCATTGTGTGATGGGTCTGCCAAAGCAGGGTGTTCGCAATTACACGAGTGAGGCAGGTTGTAATCGTTACTGCGTGACTTAAAAGATTGGTTTGCTTAACTGGGCTATCAAAATAGTTTTGGGCCCAGAGATATAGGATTGGATTTGATATAAGATATCAATCCGAGACCAAGAATTATATATGATATAATTAGCAAAGAGTTTCTTACCTAAATAGCTAAAGTTTGGGCGATGGGCCAAAGCTCACTCAAATTTTTGTGAAATATGGATCTTGGATCATTATATTCAATTGAGAAAATTGTTTTGAATATAATGTGAGTTTCTTAATTGTTAAGATTTCTCATTTCTTGAACATCGAAACTAAAACTCTCGTTTTGTGTATTTTCAGCTATGTCTGCCTCCACTCACTCCAACACATTCTCGCTTCGATCCGTCCTTGAGAAGGACAAGCTTAATGGATCGAA